>CP136066.1:106669017-106846373 GCA_032622095.1 Siphonodentalium dalli
TATTGTAGGTATCCAAAATAGATCGGAAAATCCCAACGGAACGCCTACTCAAAGGTAGTCAATGGGCTGACTTGTCTCAATAACGGGCGTACCTTAGTACTGCAAAATAGTTCAAGGAACTTAAATTTGAGATTGCTATCGTATCGTCTGACCAAAATAATGTGAGATTGCGTTCCCTTACGGAGGGGGGGGAAGCCTTTTTATACCCCGGGATTGCGTTCCCTAGAGAGCACGCAGTACGTTCCCTACGGTCACGTGACTGCGTTCCCTCACAAGACTGCGTTCCCTTAACTGGGTACACACTGCGTTCCCTACTATGGGAGGTCACGCAGTGCGTTCCTAGTAACCGTATCTAATCGCGCAGTGATTTCACGAACCGGAAGTTAAGCTTCCGGATCGTGACGTCACCAGTAAACAATGTGCTAGCAGTTACAATGAATAACATGACAAATAATATTACTTGCGCGAATAAAATAATGATATATAACGAACCAATGTTTCCAAACGGGTGATATTATGAATGAGGCGAAGGGTTGATAGTGTGAACAAAAAACGAAATGAAATGACGCGCTGATAAACGAAAGATGAAAACCTAACTTTGTTACACCATCCCCCCTTTAAAGAAAAATTGTTCGACCGCGAACTTAACTTAAACGATATATAAACTGAACGGAAATGAGAAATAATTATTTGCTCTTGGTGCCAGCCATCTACTCTTCTCGTTTTCTTTTCATCGAAAGATCCAACGGTTTCCTACCCTCAGGTTTCCTGGTAGTGTTATCTGTTTGACTTGCCCGTGAAACCTCGATCTTTACCTCGGGGTCTCGAAACCAGGTTTCGTTAAGAGAATATGTCCTCCCATCTGCCAACCTCGCACTCTCCACCTTTTTAATGCAAAGGTATCCATAAGGAATGAAACGCCTCCTATAGTTCTCCAGATGT
Source organism: Siphonodentalium dalli (assembly GCA_032622095.1). Taxonomy (NCBI): domain Eukaryota; kingdom Metazoa; phylum Mollusca; class Scaphopoda; order Gadilida; family Siphonodentaliidae; genus Siphonodentalium; species Siphonodentalium dalli. The sequence continues at coordinate 106,669,960 of CP136066.1, forward strand.
GCCCGTGCTCCAGTACGAGTCGCTCGTAGTAGTTGGGGCAGTGTGGCCTTCCATGTACATGGAAGGCGCCCCCGATGAATAAAAATCGAGGGTCTGAACTTAATTGTACATGGAGAATGGCTCTGGTAGCGTGATGTTCGGGTCCATTTTAAGTTTGAACTTTTCCTGAACCTTCTGCGGATGGTACATTTCTGGCTCGCTATCCGCCTGCGTGCCTGCATCACTTCCCCGATATCTGATCTCCGTTTGGGTCATGATTGATTCTTTCTGCGGCATGACTGGGATGCACACCGTGACTGGTCTTGCTCTGGTAGATAAATCTAATGGCTGATCAACCGATGAAGGGGTAATTGTTGTTGTCACCGCTCCTGAGGGAATAACCAAGTTCACATCACAGTTATTCGCACCATTCCGGACCTCACTCAGAGGAGTAATCTTGCTCATCAGGTCGGATTCATCCGGGAAGTTAACATTAATGGCCTCCAGAGCTTCCAAGAAGTCAGCCGCCATAACGTCCTCTGAGAGTCCTGAGTCATGTACAACCGGATTCTTGGGTATTTCTGCCAGAAAAATATTTGGGTCAAAGATTGGCGAATTGACCGCTGATGGGTAGCAGGATGGTCTATGTTGGGCGAATTCCAGGTAACCGCTGGACAATCCAGCCCTGGGTCTGATACCAGTGTATCGGGAGCTGGTTTTCTTGGTTGCCACTACATGACTTGGCTTGTCAAATTTTATCGACACCGTCTCTGTCGTCACCTTCCGTTCTCGATCAGTTGATGCCCTGCTGGTGACCATCGCTCTTGGTGTTGCAACTCTGATCTGGGATTTGATCCTTGGGTATGCATTCCTTGCCTCTCTATCACGGCCTCTTCTGCTACTCTCGCCATCGCCTCTGTCTCTATCATTCCTGTTATTGTCCCTCTCCCGTGTCATTTCCCGATCAATCGCTTTCTTCGTGATGTTGTGCTGTTTTTTCAAGGTGATGCGCCACTGACGTAACGCCTCCCCTCTGCCACCTTGTACGTGCAGAACGGACATCCGACTGTTTCCCCATGGGCATCTCGGTGGTGTCGGCTCCGCTGTTTTCTGGTGATGAATTTCCGGTTACAATCCCAACATTGAAAACTCTTCGGTTGGTTTCGCTCTTGCTGACATCTGGGAAAATAAAAAAAAAATGTTTCTTTCAGCTATAGTGCCTAATGGGCTGCGCCCTTAAAGGCATATCCCTTAAAATTATTGGGACCGCGTTACCGTTTTAGAGGACCCGGTATGAACCAACGCTTTGCCCTTCCTTTGAATTCTTTCAATCTGTCAGCGTGTACTACCCTAGAATTGAATTTTGCCCCTCTCTTGATCCTATATAGAACATCTGTTAGAGTTTCAATGATAGTATATGGTCCATCAAACTTTTTTGCAAGTTTTCGTGAAAGCCCCTTTTCCCACATGAGTGACTCTAAGTAACACCATGTCGCCTACTTTCAATTTTATTTTATCGTCGCTGCGAGTTCTTATGTCATATTGTCGTTTCTGTCTGTCGCTGGCATGTTTCATATTGTTGCGTGCTATGTCATGTATTTTCTCCAGTTTATTTTTGGAGTCTCTCAATATACTCCGGGGACATCGGCCTGTCCTGCTTCATTGTAAAGTCCATATTGTCCAATTGTCCGCGGGTATAAAAGGTCAACTGGCATGTCAGGTTCTCTGCCCATCATCATCATACATGGTGTGTACCCTGTGCTGTCATGCACTGATGTTCGGTATGCAAACATCATCTGTATGTGTTCCCAATCTCGCTGTATTTCTGGAGATATATTTACTGAGCATGTCCTTTAAGCGTACGATTCTGGCGTTCTACAAGTCCATCGGAACGAGGGTGAAATGGAGTCGTACGAGTTTTGTCAATGTTTAAAAGTTTGCACAAATGCTGAAATACATTACTTTTCAAACTGTCTGCCTTGATCGGTATGTATTTGTAAAGGTATACCCCAACGACTAATGAACTGTTTGAGGAATATGTCAGCAATCGGTATGGCCTCCTGATTAGGCATGGGATATGCTTCTGCCCACCACGTGTAATAATCCATAATGACCAGAATGTACCGATTCCCCTCTCTAGTTTTTGGAAGTGGACCCGTTATATCGATTGCAACCCGTTCCATAGGTGCGCCCACCAAATACTGTTTCATTGGTCCCTTGAGCATCTGACCCGGCTTCCTCTTCTGACATTCTGGGCATTTCTGCACATAAGTATGGGACATGTTAAAATACCCTGTCCCAGTAAAATCGGTCACGTATGCGACCCGTGAGGCGATTTGTACCCATATGTCCTCCCATGGGGATCCATATGAAGCATTTTCAAGACTTCTTGCTGCCAACATGTTGGCAGTATCAATTGCCATTATATCTCATCTCGGTTTTCATCCACCCACTTTCGGTATAATACTCCATCACGCAATTCTATTCGGTTCCATTGTGCCCAATATGTCTTGGTTCTACGCGATAGCATTGAAATATGTCCCCACCGGGGTTTCTCAATGCCTTGTCCCTTCCACTCAACTATTTTCCCCAGGTCCTTGTCATTGGCCTGAGCCTCTCGTATTTCTGTTGGGGTTCTTCCCCGCTATCCATGCCTGAGCAGTTGAATTCTGGTGGTTGAGAGCTCACATTGGATGGCTTTGTTTTTTGTCTCGTCACCATGTTAATGCTTTTCTTTACTTTCCTCGCATTGACAGTCACTTTTAATCACATCTCTTCTCATTAAATTCTCACACTTCGTACATTCTGTACATGGTCTTAATCGTGACAGCCCATCTGCATTGGCATGTAATTTGCTCCGGACGGTGGCTGAATTGTAAAATCGTTATGTCTCCAGAATGTTTATCCATCGGGCCACTTGTCCCTCCGGATTCTTGAACTTCCGTAGCCAATTCAAAGCTCCATGATCGCTCCTGACTACAAACTTTGTATTAAATATGTATGTGTGAAAGTGTCGTACTGCATCTACAATTGCTAATAACTCCTTCCGTGTTACACCATATGAGCGTTCGGGTTTAGATAGGGTCCGGCTATAATAAGCCACTGCATGTTCCCCATCTTCATGCACTTGGGACAACACTGCCCCGATCGCATCCTGTGAGGCATCTGTATCGACAATAAATGGTTTGGATAGGTCTGGGTATCTTAAGATCGGCTCTTTTATAAGGGTTGCCTTTAATGTCTGAAATGCGTCTTCACATTCCTTCGTCCATACAAACTTGGTATCTTTCTCAGTCAATTTATGGAGTGGCTTCGCTATTTTTGCAAAATTGCGAATGTGTCTCCGGTAGTATGAGCACAAGCCCAAAAAAACTACGGACGTCCTTGACCTTGGTGGGTATCGCCCATGTTTGTATCGCCTGTATCTTCCCTGGATCAGGCTCGACTCCTTGTTCAGAGACCATGTGTCCCAAGAATGAACACTTTTCTTTGAATATATGACATTTCTTGGGTGAAATTTTTAGCCCTGCATCTTTGAGACGTGTGAGAACCTGATCTAACCTTTCGCATTGACCTTGGAATGACCTTGAAAAAAACCAGGACATCGTCAACGAACAACAAGCATGTGTGCCACTGTAGTCCGGCTAGTACAGACTCCATCAAACGTTCAAAGGTGGCTCCTGAATTGCATAACCCCATTGGCATAACACGGAATTGATAATGTGAATTGGACGTTATATTGGAGGTGACGAAAGCTGTCTTGGGCCTATCTTTCTCTGATAACGGGAGTCTGCCAATATCCGGCCAATAAATCCAACGACGAGTAGTATTTTGAGTTTCTGAGACAATCCAGACAATCATCCTGCCTAGGTAGAGGATAAGAATCACGTACAGTGACATCATTACCTTCCGAAAATCTACACAAAACCGTATTTCTGGCGGCTTGTCACTTGAAGGGTCCCTTCATCTTCTTTTTAACGATGACCACTGGGCTGGCCCACCCTGATTGTGATTTCTCTATGACCCCGGCTGTCAACATTCTCTGAATTTCACTCTCGACCTGAGGTCGAAGTGCAAATGGGACTCGGCGTGGTGCCTGTTTTTATGGGGCGTGCATCTCCTGTGTCTATGGTATGCTCTACCAAATGTGTTCTCCCTAGATCTTCCTTATTAACAGCAAATACTGTTCTGTGTTTATATAACAGTTTCTTAACTATCTCTCTCTGTTCCTCTGATAAACCTTCCCCACTTTGCTCCATTAAAATTTCCATGTGTTCCGGCAATTCAACTGGCCCCCTCTGATATGTTATCTTTTTCTGTTATATTACATATGATTTCTGCACCTTCTTCGATCTCTCTAGATTCTTTATTTTTTCGCGACATCGCCCTGTGTCACTGTTGTCTGAAAAGTCTGGATCTGATTTGCCCGAATGAGTTCACATTCGGCTACATGACTATTTTTGTATAAAGTCTTTGGTTGGCTATCCATGTTTATCAGTCTGATAGGCACATCAGGCCGTGATGGGTCAAAAATGCTAGTGGCTAACATTAAACCATTCTTTCTGAGGCATCTCCCCCCAGATGATATTATCGCATTTCTTCCTATTATATCATCATTCTCTACCTTAACTGGCAAAATTATTTCTGATAAAGGTGGAATAATGGCATTTTCTTGCAGAGTCAGTCTGAATGTTGAGTCAAGTTGACTCCTCTAATTGGCATCTAAAGTCCATGTTGTGCATCTTTAAGATCTTCTGTTTAAAATTCAGCTCACATCCATTACAGTTGAGAAAATTGTACCCCAAAATTGCTGGGGTGTCCAAATCAGCCACTATCATTCGGCATGGACAATCAAATTCTCCTAATTTAATGGAAAAATATGGCAGCACCCAGGGGGGGTAACTTTTTCCCCATCGGCCATCTTTAATTGACCACAGCGACTTTCCAGTCGTGGTCTAGAGCTCTCTGGTATTTTATTGAAAATCTTTGAGTGCATAACTGATACCGTAGCACCGGTGTCTATGAGACACTTGACTGCTTGGCCATAAATGTTCACCTGCAAGAACATACCATCATGTTGCTGCTCCGAAAATTCATATATCAATTCGGGTCTTGTAATATCATACATATTAATGTCCAAATCTACTGCTGCCTCTTGACCCCCCAGAAACAGCATCTAGCAGTTTCCCTGACTGGTCTGGGTCTCAGCACTGGTTACTTGTGTTGCACTGGGTCTATTGAATCTCATATGTTTATCTCTGTTATTGTACTTTGCATCCCTTTGTTTTTTAAAGCAATTTATCCTCAGTGTGATTGTCTTTCATGCAATAATTGCAATGTTTCTGTTGGGGCCTTTCCCTTCTCATTTGCTCCCTCAACTGCATCTGTCACAATTTGCCTCAATTTTCCATCCTCCACCTGCGCATTATTATTCTCTCTTTCCTCTCGTACCATACCGTCCAAACATTCATTTTGCATTCGAACCCTGTTATTTTGATAACGACCATAATTGGCTCCGCCTATTTCTGCTGCTCTGAAACGCCTCATACTTGAGCGCCAAACTAAGTGCGTCCTCAATATTTTCAGTGCTGGTCTGGCATATGGACCATTCCATTTCTTGGTCGTGGAGTGAATCTCTAAATGCTCTATATGATAAACTATCCCTAACATCCTGTGGAGCAGTAGGATATGCCATCCGAACCAGTCGTTTTATTTCTTGTGCCAATTCAGGCAATGATTCTTTGTCACGACGTGTTCGTGCCTCCCAACTGAGATCGATACATTTCAGTCTGGTTCTTGGGTTCGAACCGTGATGTTAATACGGCCAGGAGCTCATCGTAATTGTCCAACTGATCTGGTCTTATATCAGCTAAAACTCCTCTAGCCGATCCCCGTAAATGTATACTGAGCTGCATCAACTTCATATCTGTTGACCACCCATTTATACGGTCTACCATATTGAAGTGGGCCATGTAATCTGACCAGCTAGATCTGCCATCATATACATCGGGTCTCGCCCCGGGGCCACACCTGTTATATGTGTTTCCCTCATCTGGCCTCCTGAATGGACCACCCCTATAATATGTAGGGATATTAGCATTGTTTTCTCCTGGAAACCTGCTTACGTTCCCTGGATTCTGAAACTTATCATATCCATCTGTCTCATATGAATGTTCCATATCTCTCATGCCTACATCCTCATATCGGTTGGGCTCTACGTATCTCTCATCGCCTCTGATATCCCCACTAATCGCATTTGCGTTGTGGTCATAATTGGGATGGTGTACACCATAGAATTTATTACCGGTACCAATGTCTCCCCTATGTGGATTTGTGTCCAATTCAGCATAAGCGTCCCCACCTCCCCTTGTTTTAAAATGTGAATATTCTCTATATGGCTGTCTATGTGGGGTATATGCATTATTTCCATGAATTGAGTGAATGCTACTAGCGTTAGCAGTTTGCGGAGGTCCCACTGGATTTGCATCATAGCCCATTAATCTCCCTGGCCTGTCTCTATAAGCTGGGTTTATGTGACCCACATTATCTGTTATGCCATGATCTGGGTTTCGGCCTGACCAGTGTGTAGAGGTGTTGCCTTCATATGGTGGGCATATGTCTTCCCTATTAATACCGGTACCAGTAGCCCCTCGATTGTGTGTATGAATGCCACTGTTTGTCTCTGTCTGATGTTTCTCTATGTTGTGTGTTGTAATCACTGTTTCCTTTGTCTGAGAATTCTGTATGTCCTCTAGTTTAGACATAACTGTCTTAATATGTTTTTCCAGTCCATCTAGTCTTTTTACCAGCGTACTCTCATTGTCAATAATGTCATCTGGTTGTTTATCACAATTTATGTTATTTATTGTGTCATCTGTCATGCAATTCTGTGTCTCGTCTACGAAGTCAGCCTGTCTTTTCGCTGAACTACGTGTAACAACTTTCCGTCTTCTGTCTTTCGTCATTGTGAATGAGTAAAATTTGTGAGCTACTGCTCGTGATTCTGGTTTGAATCGATCCGTTAACCGCTGCCACCAAATTATGTAACCTGTGAGGGGGGTGTCTTCCTCTAGGTTACTTTATAATGTCTATAAAGACTATATGATATTCTATAGTAGCTTAACTTGACAACGAGAGGAATTAAATATGCCCTGTTGCCCAGTCCCACTTCTCAATGAAGTTTCTATCTCAATGGTGAGTATAATTAAATCAATGAATTAATTGAATAATCATAAATCAATATTTATTCTGTGATAGTCTGACATCTATTATTTATGATGTAGTACTGATTTCATGTATTTGCAATGGAGTACAATTTGTGCCTGCTAGCTCCCTAATCACCGTTTCCGTAAATGGAATAGGACATAGACAGAGTGTCCTGATCTATGTCTATTAGAATTAATGTAAATTAATTCTCATAATTTACGTCGATTGATTATCAACAATTGTATTCATGTATTAGTTGAATACATCACGGTATTGTTTTACTAACAATATTCAAAATAAGCTTCTCAAAGGTGTTTACGTTGGGTGAAAGACGGTAGTCTAACACGAAAACAGGATACATAGGATTGTATCCATGATAAACAATAACATTACTCTAGGTATCCAAAATAGATCGGAAAATCCCAACGGAACGCCTACTCAAAGGTAGTCAATGGGCTGACTTGTCTCAATAACGGGCGTACCTTAGTACTGCAAAATAGTTCAAGGAACTTAAATTTGAGATTGCTATCGTATCGTCTGACCAAAATAATGTGAGATTGCGTTCCCTTACGGAGGGGGGGGAGCCTTTTATACCCCGGGATTGCGTTCCCTAGAGAGCACGCAGTACGTTCCCTACGGTCACGTGACTGCGTTCCCTCACAAGACTGCGTTCCCTTAACTGGGTACACACTGCGTTCCCTACTATGGGAGGTCACGCAGTGCGTTCCTAGTAACCGTATCTAATCGCGCAGTGATTTCACGAACCGGAAGTTAAGCTTCCGGATCGTGACGTCACCAGTAAACAATGTGCTAGCAGTTACAATGAATAACATGACAAATAACATTACTTGCGCGAATAAAATAATGATATATAACGAACCAATGTTTCCAAACGGGTGATATTATGAATGAGGCGAAGGGTTGATAGGTGAACAAAAACGAAATGAAATGACGCGCTGATAAACGAAAGATGAAAACCTAACTTTGTTACATAGCTTATATTTGGAATGGAGTTTCCTTGTGTGACAGGGATTCAAATTTTTTCAAATTGGGTCACTGGATCAGATATGGGCAGAACCAGGGACATAAATCCATTTCTTTCCCACAATAGTAATTCTTAAAGCAACTTCTTATCATGACCACTGATCATTAGAGGTTTAGGACTTAGAATTTTGTACATTGAACCATTTTGAATTAAACATTTTTTTTTTTAATTATATATTTCTTTTAAATTTAATTATTGAATTTTTATTTACGTCCTTGCTCTAGCTATGTCCATGTTTAGAACCTCTTATTCTTAGTGATTTTGACAAGTAGTGACTATTGTAGTCTTCAGAATCAAAGTCTTCTCAGTCTTTGCAGTCAGGTGAGTGACTCCACAGTTATCGACTATCTTGTTCATAGTCTGTTATAAAACATTGAATAGAAACCTACAGTAATGCCATAATTAATCGACTGCTTAACCACAGAAGAATTATGGGTAACTTTTCAGGATTTAGTTGGAAATATGGCTTGTTGCCATTCATCGGAAAGCTCTCGGGGAGAGCTTTCCGATGAATTGCAACAAGCCATATTTCCGACTAAATCCTGAAAAGTTACCCATAATTCTGCTGTGGTTAAGCAGTCGATTAATTAGGGCATTACTGTATTGTATCTTTGTTTATGATAGGAAGTAGAAGCAGACAAACGAGTTGCTGCTGAACATGCCGTTCATACTAAAACACCAGCTCAACAAGAGTCTCCTAGGAGTAAGGACGCAAAGGTGAGAGTAACGAATATGCGCAAACAGATGTGTGTAAAAAGTTCATTAATAGATTATGTGTGCTTCACTTTGTCCTGAATCACCCAATCGAGTATCACTGACACAATTTGACTGAGACTGCAGTCACTATTCATCACATTTTTAATAATACATATTTGAACACAATTACAGTAATGAATCGGGAATCTGAACTGGTAAATGGTTCTGTTCGATCTCACTTCTGTGCATGTTTGTATGAAAGTGTACTGAATTTATTTCTGATACTGATACTGATGAAAATTTCCCAGATGTATTAAACAGGAATAGAAAGATTTTATCTTGCAGGGTATCTGGACCATGCACGCAGGCCTGAGAAATGGGAAAATGACTTTGCATGGCCTAACTTAGCGATTTTCTTTGACAATTAGTGTTTAGTTTTTAAAACTTCTCACTTCGACCGTCAAGCACAACAGAATATAATAATCCATATTTGTGGCGGGAGATTGTGTCCAATGGTAGATGAACATATAACCTGTTGATATACTTCTCTTAACACCATTTTTAGCTCAACTTTACTTTGTAAAGTTTGAGCTATTGCCATGGCTTTGTCGTCCGTCGTGTGTGTGTGCGTGTGTGATTCGTCAACAATACAGGCTACAGGTCGTACCTTTGGTCGGATCATTATGAAATTTGACATAGCTGTTGACATCAACATTTAGACCGGAACGATTCATTTTGGGGTCATTCGAGAAAAAAAACATGGCACAGGCTACAGGTCGTACTGTTTGTCTGATCATCATGAAATTTGTCATGGATATTAATATTGACATATAGATGGGAACGAGTAATTTTGGGGTCATTCGGCCAAAAAACATGGCCGCCGGCAGCCATCTTAGATTTTACTCTTTGCATGACTAAATTCTTTGGCACAGCCAACAGGTCGTACCTTTGGCCAGATCATCATAAAATTTGTCATGGATGTTAACAATAACATGTAGATGGGAACGAGTCATTTTGGGGTTATTCGGCAAAAAAACATGGCCGCCAGCAGCCATTTTGGATTTTACTCTTTGTATGACTAAATCCTTTAGCACGGGCTACAGGTCGTACCTTTAGTCTGATCATCATGAAATTTGTCATGGCTGTTGAAATTGGAATGTAGATGGGAACGAGTCATTTTGGGGTCATTCGGACAAAAAACATGGCCACCAGCGACCATCTTGGATTTCAAAATTCAATCCATTAGCACAGGCTACAGGTCGTACCTTTGGTTTGATCATCATGAAATTTGTCATGGATGTTAACATTGACATGCAGATGGGAACGAGTAATTTTGGGGTCATTCGGCCAAAAAACATGGCCGCCGGCAGCCATCTTAGATTTACTCTTTGCATGACTAAATTATTTGGCACGGCCTACAGGTCGTATCTTTGGTCGGATCATCATAAAATGTGTCATGGATGTTAACAATGACATGTAGATGGGAACGAGTCATTTTGGGGTCATTCGGCCAAAAAATATGGCCGCCAGCAGCCATCTTAGATTTTACTCTTTGTATGACTAAATCCTTTAGCACGGGCTACAGGTCGTACCTTTAGTCTAATCATCATGAAATTTGTCATGGCTGTTGAAATTGGAATGTAGATGGGAACGAGTCATTTTGGGGTCATTCGAACAAAAAACATGGCCGCCAGCGACCATCTTGGATTTCAAAATTCAATCCATTAGCACAGGCTACAGGTCGTACCTTTGGTTTGATCATCATGAAATTTGTCATGGATGTTAACATTGACATGCAGATGGGAACGAGTAATTTTGGGGTCATTCGGCCAAAAAACATGGCCGCTGTCAGCCATCTTAGACTTACTCTTTGCATGACTAAATTCTTTGGCACGGCCTACAGGTCGTACCTTTGGTCGGATCATCATAAAATGTGTCATGGATGTTAACAATGACATGTAGATGGGAACGAGTCATTTTGGGGTCATTCGGCCAAAAAACATGGCCGCCAGCAGCCATCTTGGATTTTACTCTTTGTATGACTAAATCCTTTAGCATGGGCTACAGGTCGTACCTTTAGTCTGATCATCATGAAATTTGTCATGGCTGTTGAAATTGGAATGTAGATGGGAACGAGTAATTTTGGGGTCATTCGGCCAAAAATCATGGCCGCTGGCAGCCATCTTGGATTTTACTCTTTGCATGACTAAATCCTTTAGCACGGACTACAGGTCGTAGCTTTAGTCTGATCATCATGAAATTTTTCATGGCTGTTGAAATTGGAATGTAGATGGGAAAGAGTCATTTTGGGTTCATTCGGACAAAAAACATGGCCACCAGCGGCCATCTTTGATTTCAAAGTTCAATGCATTAGCACGGGCTGCAGGTCGTACTATTCGTCTGCTCATCATGAAATTTGTCATGGATGTTAATATTGACATGTAGATGGGAACAATTAATTTTGGGGTAATTCGGCCAAAAAACATTTCCGCCAGCAGCCATCTTGGATTTTACTCTTTGTATGACTTAATCCTTTAGCACGGGCTACAGGTCGTACCTTTAGTCTGATCATCATAAAATTTGTCATGGATATTAACAATGACATGTAGATGGAAACGAGTCATTTTGAGGTCCTTCGGCCAAAAAACCTGGCCGCCAGCAGTCTTCTTGGATTTTACTCTTTGTATGATTAAATCCTTTAGCACGGGCTACAGGTCGTACCTTTAGTTTGATCATCATAAAATTTGTCATGGATGTTAATAATGACATGTAGATGGGAACGAGTCATTTTGTGGTCATTCGGCCAAAAAACAATGCTGCCAGCAGCCGTCTTGGATTTTACTCTGTGTATGACTAAATCCTTTACTGCTCATTTTTGACACTCCTTTTTAATCTCTCTATTCATTGCTCATCACAAAAAAATTACCTTCTTTACAAAGTTGAGCTACAGTGTCATTGACACTTTCATTTGTCTCCAAGGAGGTAAATTTCTATGATATCAATCAGGGTTTCCTGACTCTTGGAAAACCTGTGAATTTGAAAATAACTTTTCAAGGGCCCTTGAAAAGACTGGAACCCCTTGTACACCCTGTATATCCTCCTTGAAAACCCTGGGAAAATCCCGCCCAAATGAAATCATAATATAATGAATAGTGTTTCCTATATTTTGCATTAGTTACCAAAATTGATTTCTGGTAGTTAGATTTTTGCGCTGATATAAGCGATTTTTCATTGGCTGGGATATTCCAGGAACATTGCCAGTAAATTATGTGTACTATTACTGAAATCACATGCTGTAATGTGTCATCTTGAATTTTATGCAGGAATTTTGTCGATATGTGTTTCCAAAGCTCACATAATAGTATTTGCTGTATGTGTTTAAATGTCAAATGCAGAATTGTTTCCTTGACATACTTGTTGGGTGTTACAGTTTCCTTACACCGACGAGAGGAAGCATCACCAAGGAGATGACAGAAAAGCACACTTTTCTGATGATAGAAAGGGCGGTCGACACACTGAAGAAGCCAGTAATCAGCCACCCCAAGAGCGACGATCAAAATCAGCAGGCCGAGGCAAACAATTAGCAAAGTTCAGCCAAAAGGAACTCAAAGCTCAGGTATATAGCCCTTATATTTAAAAATAAAATGTAGGTGCATTTTAATTTGTGTGTCTACTTTTTTGTCCCATGTGCACTATTTTTTTTGGTTCACCTACAGGAAATAACCTCATATATCAGCTGCATATATAGGTATATTGTTCACAAAAAAAGATCATTGTTTTGACCGAATTCTAATAAAATAAAATAATAAATATAGACTTGTATTAAACAAAATAAAGTGTGGGTTAGGTTACACATATTCTCAAAATAAGTGTCCCTCTCGACAGCGTTGGAACCGCGTTGAAATTTGACCATCAACACGGTTTCCGTGTTAACGCAACGCGGTCGTAACGTTACTCCAACGCGGTCGAGGTAACCGTCAACGCAATATATTTACACACTAAGTGTTGTCATCACTAAATCCAGCATTCTGATTGGTCGGCGCCCACGTGGCTAGTTGCAGTTATTTCTCGGTGAATGCGTAACGCCTCATAACAGCAAGCTAACAACACCATCGATACGTCATTAGGTTTGGAAAGACGAACGCGTAATGCTTTGGGCGCATTTCGACTCACGCAGGATTGACTTAATACATCATCGGGTTTCAACATGAAGAGAAATTGTTCCTATTAACTTTTGCCAAGGGTGCTATTGGGTATTTAAATAATAAAATATTAAAAATTAAATTAAAAAATTAATTAAAAATTAAATCTAATTAAAAATTTATTAAATAAATTTTATAAGGATTAACTGTCATGTGGACTATTTTTATGGAGATGTAACGGTGAGGTAAGTGGACATAACTTGTATGTAAAACCCTTCGGGTTTTACACAAGTTATGTCCACTTACCTCACCGTTACATCTCCATAAAAACAGTCCACATGACAGTTAATCCTTATATAACGCGGTCGTCATGACCGTCAAAGCAACAAACGCAGTCGATGTAACCGTCAATGCAACAAACGCAGTCGATAACCATCAACAAAATGGAACGTTGCCAACACAATAATGTTTTTTGGCGTGGTAGGAGGCATGGGTAATGCATGATTGATTGGTGTTAAATGTTTTACATATTCATTTTGAATTTTTCCGGAAAAAAACTAATAAAAGTAGATCACATTCAAGATCACGCTGCATTGAATTAATAGAGATGCAATTGAGATTTCTAACAAACAAAAAACTTTGAGTTCACAGCGCAATGTACATGTATTCTTTGAATATTCAATATTCAGCGTCACATCCTGTACGCCAAGGGTCCGATGTCATTTGAGATCTTCGTGAGGATATGATAACACATACATGTACATGTAATTGACACATAAAAATATTAATTATCCATGTGTTTATCAACACCTGCAAAACAAGCAGCTCTCTGATGTGGTATAACCAATGATTTGTCACTTTTACTGACAGACCGCGGATCAAAAGCCTGCCGCGAATGATTGACAGCCGTGTCTTTGAACTCAAATACAATAGGGGGCGTGTCTTCGGTGAATCCCGAAGCTTCCAAACACAATGAATGTTTAACAGGAAAGAATTTATTCAACTACAGTTTATTAAGAAACTAGCCATAGTTTCATTTTATTTTTGAGTAAGATCAGCCTCATTTGGTTGAGGTCCTCCTGTAATTTAAATTCGGTCAAGTAGCTTAGGTACAGCATGCTAAACATTCATAGAAAATGCGACCACGTGCTCTATATTGTACTTCACGATTTTGGATCTATATATGTACGCGCCCTTAAATATATATCAATATTTTAATTATTTAACACATTTGTGTTGTTTTATTCGCGAACAATGTCATTGTGATTATAAAACAATTACATGTAAACAGTGATTGATTCGCGACCTATTTTCTGTAACCTTGCGTAATCACGTAGAGCTACGTAAGATCCCAGAAACTTACTTTCATTTTCACTTTCAGTTCCAATGTAAATTCGCCGTGTTTACATGTGTTGTGTACAATTTGTATTTCTGTCGAAGTATATGACAATAAAATTACATTTCCATTACAAGAACAATGCTCAGATACCGGTAGTTATGTTATAAAATCAGCACACTTTATAGCAGTATACATCTATGAAAATTCTGACATACATGTACCTATCTACCTGGAGTTTTTAGGTCAACAAATCGGAAACATGTGTTATTTTGTTTGCATTATCTTGTCAAACATTTTATATTATCTATGATTAAACTAGTGTGTTTATATCTAACATATAACATACTGTTTCCGAATCCTATCCTGACATCGTTGTTATTCTGTATTGTAAGCGTTACATGAAATATCATATCGAGAGCCCCCCCGGTCCTTTTATATGATCAAGCGACAAGCACATGTTCCTTGTCACGGAGGCAATGGCTGCCTGAAAAGATTACATGCAATGTAAAAACCGATAATTGTCAATAGTTTTCACCCACTCAAAACATTCTGGGGGTGGTGTAGATAGAATATGCAAACCGATGAACAGAGCCATGAAAAAACAGAAATATTCCAGTCGTTTTAAAATTTTCACACACACGCTCATTATTCATACCACGCATACCATATATTAAATAAACAAACAATAATTATAAAATAAACACGATTTGTTGTTTATGCTGAAGTATACCAGGACTTGATTATTCTGACTTTAATTAGCCTTTCCTCGGCATAATTATATACATGCATAACGTTCGTAAAATGTTATTCAGAGATGGGTGCCCTCTTGTCTTTGCATGAAAAACAATAACTTCCCCATCGCGAACCTCTATGTGACCACGCGCTCACATTGCGACAGTGTCTCGTTTTTTGAAGTTTTTCATAAATTTAGGTCAAAGGCCGTTCTGCATCCTCCAGCTTTCTGGAGCAAGATATTATATTACAGTGTTGCAATTTGATGAAGATGACTCCTCCTACCAGATTTTCTTATAGGTATTGATTGACAGTATGGCCAAATTGAATTGAAATGTTCAATCTCTGTTGCATACTACGCATACATGTGCGTCTCTCAAGTAGATTGACGTTCCGAATTCCTAACAATGCACAGGTATGTCTTCCTTTGATAGCGTGTCAGACATTTAATTATGGCAGTGATGCTAATATGTTGTTGATTCTCTGTCATATGTCTGAGAATTCCAAAGCTTTCTCATAAGTATTTATATATCGTCAACCGTGAACAGGACGACTTATTTCCCTTAAAGTGTTTATTTTATTGTGTCTTTGATATTTTTCCAACATTTTGAACGGCGTCCGAACGGAGACCAGGAGTTGGAAAATAACAGGAATTATTCAAATGTGAACGTAAATAAAACAAAATTAAAAGATATTACAAAATAGGCTGACACAATTCAGTCCTGACATTACGTGACCTCGTTGACTCCCGAGCAATGCGTTAAACTTCAATGCGGTTCGCGTTAAACTTCAATGCGGTCCTAACGTACAATCAATGCGAAGACCACGTTGCGAAGAAATTACGACCGCGTTGTTAACAGCCGAGGACCGCATTAAAAGGGACACTTATTTTGAGAATATGTTTATATAACGAGAATGGTTATAGTTTTCTCTTTTATCTGGTCATACTCAGAAAGTGCACATGAGATATTTGTGAGCTGCGTTATGAAAGTATACATTGGAATGGTCTTTTATTCATTTGGAGGGGTTTTCAGGTATTAAAAGCAGATGGTAGACAGAAAAACAGATAACAAAGAGCAAAATGATATATATTCATTGGTGGGAAATGTTCAGATAGTAAGTTCAACAAATGACCTTCTTATGTGAACATTTCCTAAGGAAACTACACGTCAATGAATATTTAGTATAGAAAGGGTTAAGTTATGGAAAATTAATAAACCTCGGTGAAATCAAGCCTTGAAATATCGTGTCTGTCATTTGCAGAATAAGGTCCCCAGAGGGTGAATTTAGTGATGCTACCCCGCATAGCAGGCTAGCATCACCAAATTCACCCTCGGGGAACCTCATTCTGCTGAGGTGTAAGCAGAATGAGGTCCCCAGAGGGTGAATTTGGTGATGCTAGCCCACTATGCGGGGTAGCATCACTAAATTCACCCTCTGGGGACCTCATTGTGCAAATGACAGACACCCTATTTCAAGGCTTGTGCGCTGCTCTTGTTCAACTTGTTTTATAGCATTATTTATGCTTTCTTTACAGGATACATGTATTAATATTGTTGTCGTCAATGAAGATGCCTTGTATAATAATGATTGCAAGGATGAACCTAGACGCAGTGGCAAGTTTCATGGCAGACAGGACAGCAAACAGGACAGCAAACAGGAAAATAAGCGAGACAGCTGGCACGAAAATAAGCGCGACAGTTGGCACGAAAATAAGCGTGATAGCTGGAATGAAAATAAACGTGACAGCTGGAACGATGAAAGGCGAACAGGGCCAAAAAATGAAAATAGGCGTGGCAATCGCAATGAGAATCATCAGGACCATAGAAAAGATGACTTCCACGACCATCGACGAGATGACTTCCATGATCATCGACGAGATGAACAAAATGATCGACGAGATAAGTCGATTAAAAACAATAGTTATTCAGCCATGAACAAATCTCCACAAGATTCAGGACAGAGACCTGGCCATTTTCATCCATACGAGAGGAAACAGGAAGACGTCGATGTGAGTGTAATACTATTCAAAAATTCTAAGATGGGAGGGGTTGAGGGGCTATTAAGAAGGCTAATGATACTGCCTGTTGGCACTTTTTCAAATAATCCCATTTATTTTACGCTGAACAATAGATTATAGAAGAAATTGCTAACAGATAATAATCATTATCCACCGCTAGCAGTGAAGATATAGAAGATTACACTTTCATCTGTAACATCACTGAACTTCTTGAATAACTATCATCAAATTGTTAACCATAGCATTAGTATAATTATCGTATGAGGTATTAGATTTGAATGTGAGTCGGTTATAATGAGTATATGCACAGCACGCGTAAAGTAACAAGAAAATCTAGTGTTTTTGAGTGGATACCGAAAAATATCTCATTCGTGACTGGAACAAATGTTTATTTTTTGCTCGTGGCAAGCCACTTTCGAAATAGAGACATTTGTCTCGGTCACTCATGAGATCATTTTCGGTATACCGTACACTCAAAAACACTAGATATCCTCTATTTATTATATTTTCACCAACTTTCTTTGTCAAAATATAAATCTTATCCCACTCCCAGAAACATGTGTTATTACACTTTCAGTATCTTATTCCCTTCTCAGAACTGCATCATGACATCATTTGTTTGTGTTCAGTATCTTTGAACGTTATGTTTATGAAAAGGTTTGGTAAAGTTGTAACTTCGGGAAAGTTGGCCTTATGGTGTGTTTCAATGTGGTTTAGTTCGTAACTATAACTGTGTAGACAATTTAATAAACACCACAGTGTTTCTCCTCTCATGATCGCCTCTTGAAAATGATCTCACTCGAGGAGAAACATGGAGGAAATTTTGAATATGCAGTAATCTGATTATAATTTATACCGCTTCATACTGAGTCTGAATGCTACAATATTTTGGCACTTGTTCAGACAATTAAATTAGTGACATCATTATTGCAAAATGTATTAGAATTTCACCACACCTTACTTCCAACATATCTGACCATCACAGTTCATCTTCACTGCAGTATATGGATGGAAAGTTATTGTGGATCAGTATTTATGTGGTACCTTCATTGTGCTTGCGATAATGTGGTGATTATTTAATCTTCCGTATAATAATGGTCCATTAATGACCTAATGACAATTGTGATTAACCGATTAACAGTGTTCGCGCTGGACTGAAAAAGCTTTTGGCCAAAAGTTTGGCCAAATGAAAATTTTATTTGCCAAATTCAAAAAAACTTGGGCCAAATATTTTTTGCCCAAATTAAAACAACTTTAGCAAATTACATCCTCATTTTCTTGGCGGTTCACAATTGAGGACTAACATATTTGTTTTAAGCTTTATTTGTTACTCAGAATAAAAATATAATTAAAACAACTTTAAAAAACATAATATTATACGAACATATAGGTATGCGTTATGTCACATGTTACAGACAGATCAATTCACGTAAGTCAATATTTGTTTATGCAAAATACGACGAGTTTTAATATCTGACCATATACAAAAAGCCTAATCAACAAAAAATTACATAACCGGTACAGATTAAGCGTTTTGACGATTAGTGTTTTCAAATTCAATATTCATTTCGCTCACTGATAACAACTTAAAAGCATATAAAAAAAAAAACACTGATTAGATATCAAAGAGTTGTGTAATGTCCCCTTTGTATGTACAGCTGTTGCCAATCAACAATCAATGCTCCCATTACAAAAACAATTTGGGTTCTCATGGTACGATATTTCTGAAGTACGAAACCCGCTTTCATCACCTAAATCTATTCAGCACTTTGGAATTAGCTTTCCATTTGGGGTAAATTAGCTTTCCATTTGGGGTAAAAAAAAAGTTTGACCAAATGAAATTTTTATTGGTCAATTTAAAAAAAAAATTGGCCATTGGTCAATTTGGCCACCGACAGTGCGAACACTGCCGATTAATTCGAACAACACTATCAACGAAGCATGGAAGATGGAAATTGAAAATATTTATACTGCCATAACCTGAAGGTGAATTTGTTCACTGATTGACATACATCGTTTACTTACAGGGACCACCTCCTGACCCCTCATATAACTTTCATCGTTTACTTTCAGGGACCACCTCCTGACCCCTCGTATAACTTCCTATCTGACAGGAGGAGAGAAGGCCCACCTTCTCAGGAGAACCAAGAGAGATCTAGGAGGCATCCACAAAATTTCGGAGGCACAAACTTTGAAGCAGTGAAGGACAAAATGAAGCATGACCCAAGGAACAAGGTTCGTATGGCTGCTTCAATATCTTGAAAGTGCTTTAATTTTATTCAGAATTTTTTTTAAACCAAAGTCATTAAATTTTCCTTGAAATATTTGAAAGTGCTTTAATTTGGTAACTAAAGGTTGACTCGCTGAAGAAACCTTATTGTTTTCTTCTAAAATCAGCAAGCGGTGTTGTAATATTCAATGAGTACAGGAGGTACACACGATCATGTGGCGCCAACGTGATTAACAGGCTGACAGTTTGTTTTTGTTACCGGCATCTCACAATTTGTATGCACTTTCTTGGAAAGCACTGGCGGGCGCCATTTATTGAAATTTATTTCCACTCCAGTTATTCTTTTCTCCTAATATCAATGTGAAAGTGTTTTTCAACAAAGCAAGGCTGTCACACAAAAGTTATTGCGGTTGGTTAGAATGAACAAACAACAATAGAAAGGCCTTGTGCGTATTATGTTGCACAGAAACAATTTTTTTTTCGATAGGAGTTTTATCAATCATAATCATATTTTCTTTCCACTTTTCATGACAATACCTGGCAAGTGTGTATGTCGGTGTCTCCGAGTGCTGCATTTTCAAATGTTTGGATCAGTGTTTGAAAAATCATATAAAATGATTGTAAATTCATAGTGGTAACCCTGAAAGATTAATCTAGTCAGCTCAGATGAAGGTATCACCTGTTCTGGTTTCATTTCCACACCTATTATTATAGTGAATAGAGGCATCATCCTTTGTGCACCACAAACAGAAAATTGTAAAAAATCATTTCAACTGCAGTATACAATTACCGTACTGACCCGCGTTTAGGCCCAGGGGGCCTTTGTTTTATTTGAGCTCAAAAATCCAAGTGGGCTTAAACTCGGATATGGCCCTTTGCAAAAATGCAAACCAAAAATCCTAAGAAATCGGGACAGTAAAACTAATGAAAGCCGATCTGACGCCGATTATTTGGGAATTTTTTCTATTAAATGTGAATATTAAAATATTATAATAACACTTTAAGTCTTGTAGTTTTATTGGACAACATTCCCATGTTAAAATGACACTATTATGTAAGTACATGTAGTCTTGACTGACAGCCGTCTTGTTACAAAGTGTATGCTTGGAGTCAGGAATGCCCTGGTTATTATGTAAGCGGCAATGTGGGTTATCTATAGTGTGACTATAGTTTATATCAATGTTCCGATTTAATCCGATTAGGACTGATTAGGAAAACAATAAGCCCGGCGCTTTATTCGTCATCCATTGTCTACATACATGGCGACTAATTGCACGTTTAACAAAAGCCAGTGAGTGTAATTATTTAACAGCACTGACAAGGCAGTTGTATTTCTACTAAAACGGCATTCTGAACTCCTCGACCTGTGACCTCTGGGGGCAAACGGTGACGGAATCTGACGAGGTTTGCCGAATGCTAAAACGTATAAAAAACGTATACAAAAGCACGTGTTTGAATATTTTGGTTTCGAGTGAATAAAGTTGACGCAGTTTGGAAGACATTTTTGTTAATTGACAAGTTCCCCCTTCTGCTCCATTATGATACCCACTGTGTGTTTACATAACCAAGAGGCCAGTTCTTTGTGTTTGGCCACATGTAGGAACACATAGGTCTACGTTGTCACTGAACACGAAAAATATGTTTTTACAGTACCGGTACTGTAGTTGGAACAGGTGCGCTTTGATTAAACTTAAAAGTATTGCACGCTGTTAGCAAGTGGGTTCTATTGTATTTTATGTCTGTTAAACGTTTGGTTTCCCCAGGGAAGTATAATTGAATAAAGAAATGTGAATTTAAGATTCACTTTATTTTATTTCATTTAATATTATCACTTACCTACGAATTATAACTTTCCATTTTTCGTGGCATTCTCGCCGTCGCCGATCGTTTGTGAATATACTTCTTGGAATTATTTATTTGGGGAGTATCATTAACAAATACTTACTTACCACTGCTGAAATTGAACAAAATTTGGGGTGGGCTTAAACACGAATATACCCCTGTGCATGGAATTTGGCCAAAATATATGGGTGGGCTTAAACACGGGCATGGGCTTTGAACCGGGTCAGTACGGTAATAATATTACTTTGTTGCCTTGTGGCATATATTGCTTTCCACCTACAGCTTCACTGTGGTCTAGATACTTAATTAACCCTTTCAGTGCCAAGTCCGATTTTTGTATCAACCCATATTTCCTTGATCATTTTTCAAATTTATTATGCCCCCGATCTCCGATGGAGATTTGGGGGTATATAGTGGAGCCCTCCGTCCGTCCGTACGAACGTTTCAACTCATAACTTTGGTTTCGCTAACTCAATTCAGTTGATCTTTGGTATGCTAATAGACCAGCCGGGGGGACAAGATTTCCCCATAACTGCGGTTTCGTCCGCCCATTTTTTCCAGAGTTACGCCCCTTTTTGGACTTAGAAAATTCAGTTTTCTGTGGCATACGAACGTTTCAACTCATAACTTTGGTTTCGCTAATTCAATTCAGTTGATCTTTGGTATGCCAATAGACCAGCCGGGGGGACAAGAATTCCCCATAGCCCATTTTTTCCAGAGTTACGCCCCTTTTTGGACTTAGATAATTCAGGTTTTCTGCTACTTTTTTTGGTTTCCAGATGATAACTTGATTTTGGATTGTTTACTCATGAATAACATAACTTTACAAAGTGCCATTTAATAAGTATTTGCACAAAATTAAGAAAAATCCTCTCTGATTGTACAGTCGGGGGCGTTACCTCCGCCCAGCGGTGCACTTGTTGTTTATAATAATGTGATACATTGATGGAAAGTGCTCTAAGAGCTCTTTCCATCAATGAATCACATTATTATAATCAATAAATTTGAAAAATGATCAAGGAAATATGGGTTGATACAAAAATCGGACTTGGCACTGAAAGGGTTAAAATTTGCGTGTTGAGACTATGAAATTTGACATCCTCCAAGTCACCCATTTAGGTGACTTTGGTCTGATTTTCATAAGAAACATTTATTTTCGGCCATCAGGTTCTATATGATCGTTTCAAATTTGATTTTACTAGGATGGGAAATTCAAACCTCAGCCGAGAAATAAAATGGAAATGGCTGTATCCATGACGGGTAAAGAGAGAAGACAGTATTCAGAGTGGAGGTCAGAAAGGGACCGAGTAGACCAGGAGAGAATTGATCGACAAAAGTCTAATTCTGGGGAGTGGCGACGTGCGTGGGATGCCGACAAATTTGAAAGGTATAAATATCTATAAATTTGATATTACATTTATAACATTATTCCTAAAATTTATTCTCAAATAAGTGTTCTGTCAAATTGGAATATTTTTGACGATTTCTCTTAGAAGTTGCCAGATGGGATCGAACTGAAATTTATGATGTATTTAGAGTTCCATATCTCCAGTTAAAACAACAACATAAACAATCTAATTTAACACCGTTTTCTGCTTTGCATTCTACCTCTCATTTGAGGCCTTTTCCTTGAAACTTGCGCATCATGCCTAATAACAGATACAATGTCTAAGAAATCCTTTGCTTCATCGAAATGTGGGGTGTGTGATTGATCTGGATTCACATCACAATTTAATTTGAAATATATATGGTCTTAATAAGTCTCCATGATCAACAGAAATAAGTTTTGGTATGGCACAGAAGTTCAGGTCTTGTGTTTTGTAAAAATATCGAAGGCATTATCTCAATTAGTTCACAATTTCCAATTATAAACCATGTGGAATTGAAGCCCATGAAACGATTAGTATTCACAAATTCCTATCGCTCCACCCACTTGTAATTGACCTGGCTGGCATATGCATGTGAATTCTCTATGTAGAATAACGGTGTGAGATAGATAAGTCGCTGTCAGCACCTGTTATTATTGTCCCTCCAGAAGGTGGTTTATCATTAACACAATAAACAAATCACTGACAATATTGCAGATACTACTCAATTGGCAATTCAATCTATTAGATGATGGCATTAGAAACCAACAGGTATGGCAAACACTACTTAGAAATCACAACCATAAAATTGATAAAAAGTAAGAAAAATGCCCCTCAAGATGGTTCCTAACCAACACTTATATAATATAACATCATGACCTTGCTCAAATGCAGTGGTACAAGCCAAGATAAAGTGCTCAGGGGCTTGGTGTTAATTGAATTGGGCTTGATTAATATAAAGTTGGGCAAAATAATTTATAATTAGTTTTTTTTCTGCAAAAATCAAGGATTGAAAATAAATTATGTTTTTTATCTTAACTTTTTAGTTTCGATGAACCATCAAATTCTGCCAGAACCGAGCCAGCCAAAAGACCTGGTAAGTTTATCAAGATAGTTCTATATTATACCCCCTTTAAAAAAAAAAGGGGGGTATACTGTTTTGCATCTGTCCGTCCGTGCGTCGAGCCGTCCGTGCGTCCGTACGTCCGTCCGATGTCTGTTCATGTCATAACTTGAACAGTAGTGCTCGGATCTCAATGAAATTAGGTATGGATGTTCACTATTATGAGGACATTAAATAGAGGGTTCCATCGTTTTGTTTGGATTTTCCATTCTAGAGTTATTCATCTTTGTTTATCTGGAAATAGTGGCTTTTTGGTCCGTCTGGTGTCTGTTCATGTCGTAACTTCAACAGTTGTGCTGGGATTACAACCAAATTTGGTGTGGATGTTCACAACTATGAGGACATTACATAGAGTGTTCCATCGTTTTGTTCGGATTTTCCATTCTAGAGTTATTCATCTTTGTTTATCTTGAAATGTTGGATATTTGGTCCGTCTGGTGTCTGTTCATGTCATAACTTGAACAGTAGTGCTCGGATCTCAATGAAATATAGTATGGATGTTCACTACTATGAGGGCATTCAATAGAGGGTTCCATCGTTTTGTACGGATTTTCCATTCTAGAGTTATTCATCTTTGTTTATCTGGAAATGTTGGCTATTTGGTCTGTCTGGTGTCTGTTCATGTCGTAATTTCAACAGCTGTGCTGGGATCTCAATGAAATTTGGTATGGATGTTCACTACTATGAGGACATTAAAAAGAGGGTTCCATCGTTTTGTTTGGATTTTCCATTCTAGAGTTATACATCTTTGTTCATCTGGAAATGTTGGCTTTTTGGTTCGTCTGGTGTCTGTTCATGTCGTAACTTCAACAGTTGTACTGGGATCTCAATGGGATATGTTATGGATGTTCACTACTATGAGGACATTAAAAAGAGTGATCCATCGTTTTGTTCCGCTTTTCCATTCTAGAGTTATTCATCTTTGTTCATCTGGAAATGTTGGCTTTTTGGTCCGTCTGGTGTCTGTTCATGTCGTAACTTCAACAGTTGTGCTGGGATCTCAATGGAATTTGGTATGGATGTTCACTGCTATGAGGACATTCAATAGGGGGTTCCACTGTTCTGTTCCGCTTTTCCATTCTAGAGTTATTCATCTTTGTTTATCTGGAAATGTTGGCTGTTTGGTCTATCCGATGTCTGTTCAGCTTATAACTTGAACAGTAATGCTCGGATCTCAATGAAATTTTGTATGGATGTTCACCACTATGAGGACATTTAATGGCACTTTCAAATGTTTGTTTTGGTTTTTTGTTCTATAGTTATTCATCTTTGTTTATATGAAAATGCTGTTTTCTGGGTCCATATGTCTGAGTATAGCCATCATAAGTTATAGATGTGCCCACACTAGGCGGTATGCCACGAGGGGGTATGCACCGTTGAAATGCTAGTGACTTAATTAATGCTAATGACTCAATTGTAATGAAGTTTGTGGTATAATGCTAGTGACTCGTTTACCATGAAATTCATGTTGAAATGCTAGTGATTTAATTAATGCTAGTGACACATTTATCATGAAATTTATGATGAAATTCTAGTGATTTAATTAATGCTAGTGACTCATTTATCATGAAATTCATGTTGAAATGCTAGTGATTTAATTAATGCTAGTGACTCATTTACCATGAAATTCATGTTGAAATGCTGATGACTCAATTAATTCCAATGATTCAATTACAATTAAGTTTGTGGGATAATGCTAGTGACTCATTTATGATGAAATTCATGTTGAAATGTTGGTGACTTAATAACAATGAAGATTGTGGTCGGACGCTAATGACGCGTTTATGATGAAGCTCATGTTTTAACGATGGTGACTCATTTATCATGAAATCATGTTGAAATGTTGGTGACTCAATTAATGCTAATGGCTCAATTACAATGAGGTTTGTGGTATAATGCTAGTGTCTCAATTATGATGAAGTTCATGTTGTAATGATAGCAAATCGTATACCATGAAATTCATGTTGAAATGCAGGTGAATCAATTAATGCCAATGACTCAATTCAATGAAGTTTGTGGTATAATGCTAGTGGCTCGCTTATAATGAAGTTCCATGTTGAAATACTAGTGACTCGTTTATGTCTATTGAAGCTGGTCGGATCGGCAGCGGTCGGTTTGCTCACAGTGACATAGATGAGCGAGCTAGTTCTGCTAGCACTGGTGCTAAAGGTATTATGGGCATGGTGTGGTATATGGCAGTTCCTCCCCAACCAAGGTTCATGCAGACTGCGTCGCATGCATTGTGTGCAGTGCGTCATTAGTGATTTCTGCATCTTGACGCTGAACTAGAACAAACGTAATGTCATTGACGCACTTATATGGGGCGTTATGAACATTGCGGGTGTCACATTGAAAGCGTCAAGTGCAAGAATATTAAAGAATGAAACATAATTGGATGTGGCGTATTTCTGTCGTTTTCGATTATGGACAGTCTGAAATGGATTTAACCTGTCAAAGAAAGATGTTCCAAGTAAACATTTGTGTCATTTCACATTCGCTCAATAATACAAACAAAACACAAGGCCTCAAGTATGACATAATTCAACGACATTCAGCTTCATCTTTTGATGCAGACAATGCAAATATTTCAAAATATGCAATGCACGCGATACCGTCTGTATGGGCTTTAGTGCATGATCACAGTGCAAGTGATTCTAATAAGTTTCTGTGTTGTTGCTAGATGCTGTTGAATTAGTTATAATGTTAGTGGTGCAAAGTGCTCTTGTTAAGAAGAAGTTCGTTACTTTCCTCAAATTTAATATTTCATTTTTGCGGTCTTTGGCTTGTCTGAAGAATTTGCTGAATTCCATTGTCGGTATAATACGTTCACAAATATATATTATAATATATCACATTAATGACTGTGTTGGTTGTTACAAAATGATCATAAAAGCCATCTTGATTGGAGTCTGTTTGCAACAACCAATGCAGTCATTATTAAAATATTTAAACATATATATATGTTTTCTACAAACAATTGAATTGTTCAGTTGAGCCGAATACCGCAAAAATGGCAATTTCAGGAAAAGTAATGTTACTTTTCCTTAACGGCAACACTTTGTCGCACCCATCAAAATAGCTGAATCATCAGAACCAACCAACATCATAGCAAATTATGAGGACCACTTGACAATGCGTGATAATACCTGCTTACATTAATTAACAAGATCACATATCAGGTTGCATTATATATGTTAACACCTCAAACAAAGTTAGTACCCGCTAATTCATTGGCCTATTTCTCCCATGAAATGGATCCGATTGCTGTCAAATTTTACAGATTTATCTTTATGATCAGTTTGATTAAAAGTGTCAACGTTAATCATTTTATTGGAGTTATGCGTGAATGAGTACCAAAATTTTATAAACTTTGAGATTTCAAAATTTGATCATTTACATTGTTGCTGCAATTGGGTGGCCTTGTCGCTCCTAAACTTGTAGTCATGGAATTTACATGGGTCTTGCAAGGTTAGTTTTCTTGGCAAATAGGAGGGGTATATCATGCACTTATCATGCAAATCTGATTTGTCAACATTTGTAGGGTATGTACAATGTGCTCAAAAGGAGTCGCTCATTTTCACAATTGAATCCTTTTTTCGCCAATCTTGTATAAAAATATTTGATCTTATTTTTTTGGTAATTTCACATTGCCTCTTATTAATAATTTCATGAATGATTGAAGCTGCGCTGGTGCAGCATTAAAGATCCTGTGTCAGTGGTTTCTCTTATATATGCGAGTCTCCCACAGGGAGCGTCACATATATTAGAGAATGCACTGGCTTACAAGGTCAAGGTAAATATTGTTAGGCCAATGTATTCTCTTATATATGTGAGGCTCCCTATGGGAGACTTGCATATATAAGAGAATGCATTTGCACAGGGTTTTCGCAAAATTTCAGAAAGCTACAGTCTTGAAAGGGTCACAAAATCAGAGAAGATTTCTCACACAACCTGATATGTATCTTGGGTGCTTATTAAAATATCATGTATATGATTTCATTGATATTATAGTCAACCACACCCCATCAGTTTCATATTATAAGCTCATTATATAGTGTATCTCTTCCTGCACAGTTTTATATATGTTTGATAAAAAAAAATTCAATCATCCTCGGATCATTTTTTTAAAGTTTGGTCACTGTTTACTGCATACTGCTATACTATTTTCCAACAGTAATCTCACAAGTGTCCGATGATAACTATCCAATGTATTTAAATAGTTTCTGTCTGTTTTGTTAGCAAGCTGAAGGTACCAATATTTGAGTAAACTGGAATGACTTCCTTTTCATCGAAGTTAAATATTTCTCAAGTTATGATCAAACTGTCTTTGCTAATGACTGTTTTATAGAAATAAATACATGAATCACGAAGATACGGTGTCCATCCATTTGTCTGACTGGTTGTCCGTCGGGCATATTTGATCTCAGCCAAGGGTTATCGCATCTCGTGTCTGAACGAAATGTTGCATGCAGGTTTGCCATCATGACTGCATTCAAAAGAATGGCATATGACGTTGTTCACATTTTCTATTCTATAGTCGCTGCCTTTATTTATCTGGAAATGTGGGCTTTTTGTCCGTCCATGCAGATATCTCAGCCATGGGTTATCGGATCTGAATGAAATTTAATTTGGAGGTTTGCCACCACGACTGCTTTCAAAAGAGTGTCCAATGACGTTGTTTGAGTTTTACGCCTCAGTTATGGCCCTTAGTTCTGCTGATGTTTTTTAAACATTATTTCAATGGCTGATCTGTAGGAGAGCATTGCAGAGGTCCTGAGTATTTGGGTTTCTACCTACCTACCTACACTGCCTGTGCAACCTCTTGTTATGTATATAAATTTATAGACAAATGATATACCAAATCTTCAGTTTTATCTGTATTTTATTGACCAAAATAAAAATATGTAGTCTTAAAATCAGGTTTGATAAAAATTTATGTTGTAATTGTAGTCTGGAAGAGATACACTGGTTTGAATTAATTTGAACTTTGCAAATAAATTATATAGTCTTCATGATAACAACTCACTGATATCAATCCTTCATGAAATTAAAAACAATATGTGACCTAATAAATCAATGATCTATCATTTTCCTGATAATGCCATGAAAATTGTGAGGGCCCATATAGGGGGGGGGGATGAGTCAACTTTGGAATTCCTAACTACATGCTCCCCTTGATCCAGACCCAATTTTGATAATTCCATGTGGACCCCCTCCCCTTGGTTTGGAATTTTTCTAACTGATATATCAAGCTTTTCAATGGAATTTCCTTCCCACCAGACACAAACACCCCCCCCCCCCCCCCCCCCTCAAAGGTGGGGAATTTTCCAACCGATGGCTATTTCAATGAATTTTTTTTTTAAAGTCACGCATTTGGTCTAAAAACAATCTTCACACTAAATACTGGTTAGAAAATCAAAGTTTGAGAACAATGTCAACCTATTTTTGGTGTGAAGTTTCCAAATGATGGTGTGTCACGCATGAAATTTACAACTGTTGAAAATATTGTCCCCCCCCCCTTCTAGATTCCTTGCATTTGCATTCCTTATACTGTTTTTAGTTTGTTCCAGTCCTCTGAATGTCTTGTGTGTTCTTGTCAGTTCTTCATGCTGACATTTTTGTCTTCAATATTTTAATGGGTATGCCACTTCATATTATGTTAATCACAGCAATTTTGTCTTCTAATTCAGACTAATGCCATTTATTTTTCTCTTCTGCATAGCTTTAATGAGGTAGTATTGATATTAATCTCATTCTTTCTACAGATTACCTCAGCCTATTGAAGTTAGATCACCTCTGCAAGTTTGAACAGATGAAAATAGCTTAAACTCTGAAACCCCAAGATTTTCGTCATTCAAGTCAAGTTGACTTTTTTTTTGGCTCAATTATTAAGTTTTACTTCATGCTTACTGTTTTTTGCTCAAAGAGCAAATTTTTATTTTCATTTGCATGTCCAGGCGTCATATGGCCTAGCGGCTAAAATGACGTTAAACACTAACTAAGCAAACAAACAGATCGTTTGCATGTACATGCATCTTTGGAACTTCATATACTAAAATTTGTATTCATTGTTGTTTTTCATTTATATAATCTTATTCATTTCATACATGCCTTGAAATATTATGAACTATTAAATAAAAATTAAGTTAATGTTCTTGTATTCTATCAGTTGAATTTCTATCTTAGATAAATATGAACTCTGAAAACCAAGCTTCCGACAATTTTTTTTAGTAAAGAATGGGTACATATCAGTTAAAGCCAGACTATTGAACTAGCAATAGTCTGAAATGTTTCAACACCCTTCCTATTACCACCGCTATAAATAGCTTTCCCAGGCAATCCTTGCAGTATGACGTCACCGCGCGCATTTATTTATTAAAAATAGTTTTACAGTTAACATATCTCCTTTTGGTTTCGTTTTTGCGATTTGATGCCAATTGTTGACATTCTTCAAAATACTTAATTGTATTCTTCCTTGACAAATAGTTTTGGACTCTAAATTGTTTGTCGTAATCTCTAAATTTGTTAACACTCTGTGACATTGGCCATGTGACAGATTTTTTTTACACTATTCTTAGTGGATTTACTGGAGTTTCGGTTGCTAAAGGAATTCCTACAATCTGCTGATTGGCATTAACCTTTTAATGTGGAATCCTGTGATTGGCTGATACTGACTTAATGTTTCTTGAAAGTAATGGAATACCTTGCTATTTGTTTCAGACTATCAAACATGTAGCTACATGTAGTTCAATAGTCTGGGTTTGTCTCAGACTTGGTGCATACAGTAATGCCCTAAATAATCGACTCCTTAACCACAGCAGAATTATGGGTAATTTTTCAGGATTTAGTCGGAAATATGGATTGTTGCCATTCATCAGAAAGCTCTCACTGAGAGCTTTCTGATGAATGGCAACAAGCCATATTTCCGACTAAATCCTGAAAATTTCCCATAATTCTGCTGTGGTTATAAGGAGTCGATTGTTTAGGGCATTACTGTATGGGAACATGTCATTATAACAAGTTTATATAATAGATGGTGATATACCAAAAGATATTACAAGGGCAGACTTAGAAATTTGACCTCCACCAGCTGACCCCTAGGTGACATTTGCCGGGTCCAATTTATAAGACAACCAATTAAATCTGGCTGTTTGGGTCCAGGAATGACATGATTTTCTATAGCCGTTTTAGTTTAGAAACGGTTAACCCTTTCATGACAGCATGGTGCAGTTTTAAGGATTCTGTGCCAGAGCATTCTCTTATATATGTGAGTCTCCCATAGGGAGCCTTGCATATTAAAGAGAATGCATTGGCTTACAAGGTCACAGTAAATATTGTTAAACCAATGTATTCTCTTATATATGCGAGGCTCCCTATGGGAGACTCGCGTATATAAGAGAATGCATTGGCACAGGGTTTTCACAAAATGTCAGGAAGCTCCAGTCATGAAAGGGTTAAATATCCAATTGTTAAACCTTGTTTGAAATGTCAGTGGATTATTTCGCTCCTTTTTTATATCCTCATAACAATTACATTACTGTCTTCTCATTAGATTGATCACACATAATAATACCAAATATACGTGTTTTGAAAATGGTGTGGAGCCTAATAAAAGGCCTTGTGTTTCCAATGACGACGGGGGGGGGGGGGGGGGGGGGGGGGGGGGGCTACATGGGGCTGAATTTCATACGAAATGCAAACATATTTAAAGGATTTTCTTTCTGTTGCTTCGACAATTTTCAATAGACTGATTCAAAATAGATCTCTGGATTGTATGTGAGGCCCTTTTCACATTTATTATTTATTTGCTATCATTTGCGCTTAAGCGCAAATACCTAACACTCCCCTACTTCCCTCTGATTGTGAATGATTGAGTCCATCTCATAGTATATTATGTTGGGCCCATAGTAATAGCCCCATACAGACTCGAAGTTGAAGAAAAAACATATTTCCATATGCATATCAGCATCTCTGTCCCTGGTGTCCCGGGAATTGGTGTCTCACTCCCAGATCTCTAGTATATTTTATTAAAGGGATATCTCCTGCACAGATATGTACCATTTCCATGGCCATAAAAAGGGAATTAGGGGTTACCAGGGGCTTGTTTCCTTCATATGGTGTACTTATTGACTTGAAATAGGGGGAAAAAACCCTATTTTCATATTATCAGCATCCCTGTCCCCAAGAATTTGTGTCTTCATCACAGAGATCAAGTATATTTTATAAATGAGACATATCCTGCACAGATCTATACCATTTCCATGTCATAAAAGGGATCTAGGCGTTACTGGGGGATTGCTTCCCTCATGGTGGGCCTTTATAGACTTGAGTGATGTGTTTAGGCCTGTGCCATTTAAAATTAATTCAGGGGGGAATCAATGATTATTAATTTTTATTTGCGCTTAAGCGCAAATGATTTACTCTTAAGCGCAAATGATAGAGGTTATTTGTGCTTAAGTGCAAATATTTGCACTTAAGTGTAAATAAATAATAAATGTGAAAAGGGCCTCCCATAGGATTGTAGTTCTAATCACATTTGGCTTACAAGCCCTGCACATGCATGTAAATCAGACATGGCCATCAATAACTTATTGTCAAAATGGTCTCTTCCTTAAAAAGCAAGTTCAGTAAATAATACTAAATCAAAAACATTTCAAGCACTAGTTGAACTTGATAATGAATCATACCGGTATATGTACTAAAGTCATACATGTTTGTGGAATTAAACAAACCCATGTTTACCACTGAAAATCCTGGTGACAAAACAAATCATAAAATACAAGGTAACTGGAACATTTATCAATGATATCTTTCTTGGAATTTGCACCATCACTGTGGAGCACTATATTGTAAATAACGAACAACCAACTTCTCATATGAAAACATTCTGACTAGATTTCTAATTTGGAAAAAAATAAATCTTCGATTTTGATGTGATAACATAAAATTCACTGAAAAATGTCAAAACTGCACCAGTAAAATGGCACTTTGTATAAATAGGCTTTACTGAACATTATGTTCTTTTATATTTCTTATCAACACATTTCTTAAAAAAAATGGATATTTAATTTGTTCACAACTGTACTGAGAGCAAATAATTTCCAATGAGGTTTAGTCTGTTGCCCACATGCTATACAGCTGCAAATAACTTAATTTTTATTAGGTCAGTAATTAACACACTGTAGAAACAGGGTTCATATGCTAGTTTGGAATCCCAGAAATTTTAATAATTTTAGAATGCTATATCCAGGTATGGGAAAGTTATGGAAAAAGGTATCTCTCTTACTTCACTTTGTAAAATATGAAGAAAAATCCATACCCTCTCCACTGCCATTTTTGAAAAATCATCAGAATCACAAAATTATCCATGAATTACCCATGAGTTTGAAATATACGTGGGTTAAATGCATTTGTCTGCAATATCATGGATTTATTTTGGAGCGAAGTTGTGAAGAGAGATGAAACTTTTTAAGTTCCATTTTACATTAATTAGTGTAGCTAAATCTCGAAAAGTCATGAAATTTCATTGGTCTTGGAAAATTTCTAAAAACTAGAATTTTTGGAAAAGTCATAGAATTTTATCCTTGAATAGGTGTATGAAACCTGAGAAACCAACACAGCTCAAGTCTTTCCAAGCATATGGAGATGCTGATGTCCCGATACTGGGTATTGTACGTGAATTTTTCTAGGGTTTACATGCTTTTCAAAGTTATCAATTGATCATGATTATGTTAATTGGGATAGACAGTAATGCCCTAAGTAATCGACTCCTTAACCACAGCAGAATTACAGGTAACTTTTCAGGATTTAGTCGGAAATATGGCTTGTTCCCATTCATCAGAAAGCTCTCACTGTGGTTAAGGAGTCAATTACTTATGGCATTACTGTATCTAATCTTGCTATTAACTAAGAAATAACCAGTTATATTCCAGATTTTCTTCACTGCTCATCATTGAATTGAATTAATTCTTGCCATATTTTCTTGAAGACAAAATTCAGATTATCATACTTTGAAACAGTTTATTTATCACTATCCAATATCGATACTTCTAATTTTTTTTTCAGGTTTTGAATTTTTTATATTGTTGGGGAATACCATCAGTGTTCATCACACAGCTTGGTGCTAGTTAATTCAGGTCACTGTGTGACCTAGTCCCAAGTTTCCTTGGACTTAAATCAGCTAGTGATATCGGTAGAGCAAGGCGCTAGTTTACATCCGAGACCCACTCATATAGCGTCCAAAGTCTGGCTTAGGCATTGTTGACCCGCTCACCTAAAACCACTAATACATATAATTAAATATATCAGTTGTGACAATAAACTGGTTTATTCTGTAGAAAACATGATATTTGTCAATTGAAAGCAGTAATTTAATGTGAAAAATATATTTTATCATCTTGGCTCATTCCGTCTTTCCAGTATGTAAAGTTTGTTTACATTAGAAAGCACACTCGCTTTGAAAACAACATAACATGCTAAATGGTAATTAAGTTTTAAAATACATACAATGCAATGTCCAGTCTAAGAAATGTTGAACTAACCAGTGGTGAAACTGCTTACAATTTAAAAACCTAACAGCAATAGACTATAGGAATAAACGTACATTGTGTGCATTCACGTGTTTGTTATTTGGGTGCATTCGATCAGTCATAGAGTCAAAACTGTTGTCCATGAAAATCCAAATATTGCCGAATAGACTGGATGAAGTTGGATATTTTTGAAATCATAAACAATGCATGATAGAATGCATGGTTACTTCTTATTGCATGACAACTTCTATACCTATTTTAACAAAAAGGTTCTATTATAATACATCACTGTGACCATAATACATCACTCTTTCCAATACTTATATCATTACATGCTGATATGAAGGATAATGTTGATTACATTTAATAAAAATTTCTGCCACTTGATCTGGGTGTAAAGTCATCTATAAAATACTAATGGGAATGGTCTTCGGCGTAAACTGGCATCTCGTTCTAACAATAACACAAGCTGGTTTACGTCGAAGGAAACTTGGGCTAACTGACGCAGTTTTCTTTTACCACTGAATGTGTAATGTAGAAATATATAGATATAATGACACAAGTGTCTGAGCATGTTAACGTTATTGCCCAAGTTTTTTAGTGACATGATGGTAAAACATGAACCGTGAGTTTGAGTTTTACCTCGCGGCATGACAAACGAGTGCAATAACGTTAACATGTTCACACAATTGTGTTGTTTTATGTTTATTGCATACTCTGAAGATTGTAGTATGCTGAAATTTAGGTAGATATTGCTTTATTTAATTGAACTAACTTGTGATTTGCGTAGACTATACCTCATAATTTAGTGAAAACATTTTCTGAAATAAGTCGAGGATAAATCAAGTGGTTATTATTGTTAATAGTAACTACTTGATTTTAGAGTTATCCATCTTACACTCGCAATTTGTCTGTTTTGAGCACGTGGTTCTGCTAACTTGTGGTCCACATCTCAAAAAATTAAATACTTCAAAAATCTAATCACTCTGAGCTTTGATGGGTGGGTTCCTCGACTCGAATCAAATATTTTTTACCCCCAAATCCAAAGAAATAGTAATATAGGAGCGTCTGATCGGATTGAGTACCTTTAAATCTTTGTTCATTTTGTGTTTTCTAATTGACAGCCGGTGTTGCTCAGGCCCAGTCTCAAGAGGTTATAAGGAAACCAAGTGGAAGAGGTCGAGGTCGTGGACGTGGCAGAGGTGGCTCAACTGAAAATCAAGAACAACGACCACCGCGCCACCGGTCAAACTCAGATGAAGGGAGGATAGTAGAGAGACAGAATGATCTGCTCGTAATCAAGGTAGAAAACTCACCAGACAAAAATGGCAGTGTTGAGGTTTCATACAGCGAAGATTACGATACGCTACGAAAGAAAGGAAAATCAAAACGATCAACTACGACAAGTGCTGTACAGACGCCCGACGATGATAGCTGGCATAGCGAAACAAATTCCCATCCTGACAGCCATGAAGAACGAGTTAGTTCAAGGAACAGTCGCGACAGGCACAGTCACGGTGATGCTACCGTCGACAATGATGACTCGTGGGAAGATGCTACTGAAGATAGTAGTGATGTTTACGGAACAACAACAGGAGAGAGTGAAGATGGTCAGCCTGTTGACGGCAGCAAGCCTGATTTGAAGGTCGACTGTTCCTTGAATCCTGATGCCCCAGAATTCACTCCCGTGTCACCAGATTTGATAATGTCGCCCGATTTGATGAAAACGCCTCCTGGGATTAAAAAGGTTGAAGACTGGGCTAATACTTCGTTGTCGCCGAGAAGCCCTGTCCTCAGCCCAACATATCAAGTGCCTGCGCAACTTTTGGTAAAGAATGAAACACCTCCAAAGATAAAGGAGAGTGAGGAACCAAAGGAAGAGAATGTACAGAATGCAGAATTCGACAAAACTGATGTACACAATGCGGAAGTCAATGAAACTGATATGACAATATCTAAAGAAACTCTACAAGATAGTGCCGAAGAAGAGGATCCTGATACAGAAACTTATGGACATCCCCATATGGGATCAGATGCGACGGGGTCTGTAGATGGCGAGAAATTATCCGATGAGTTTGCAGATGGTGATATTCAAGAAGTAGAAGGTGCGAGTGACAATGATAATGATGATGATTTTGTTGCAGCAAACGTTGATGCATATTCAGATGGTGGAGTTTCTCCGCAACAAAATGCTAATGACCATACAGGTCATGATAGCAAGTTTGAGGGAGATAATGAGAAAACTGTTGAAGAAGTTCAAGAGGAAGAGGATTCCGGAGCTTCCAACAAAAGTGCCCCTGATAATGCCGAAGATGGCATTGGTAATGCCGAAGATGGCATTGATAATGCCCATGAGGGCATTGATGATGCCCAAGAGGGCATTAATGATGCCCAAGAGGGCATTAATGATGTCCAAGAGGGCATTAATGATGCCCAAGAGGGCATTAATGATGTCCAAGAGGGCATTAATGATGCCCAAGAGGGCATTAATGATGCCCAAGAGGGCATCGATGAGCCTCATGAGACGGAGAAGCAGCCATGCGTGCTTAGCGAAACAGAAGACACTATTGGTGAAGCTTCTGCCGTCAAGCAGATGGTCACTGAGGATACATCAGCAGATAGCCAATCGGAAAAGGCCGATGATAGTAAAATTGGCATCGCTGATGAAGAGGCTCAAGAAAATGATCCAAGATCATTTAAAACTGTGAAATATGTTCATTCCAAAACTGATGGTGAGTTATTTTGGTGTTTTATACTGCCACGATTTGACAAAAATGGGAGATTTACTGATATTCTGTTTCTGTCCCTCTATCTGACCATTGGTCTATTTCATCTGTCCAGACATATATCTCAGCCATTGTTACTGGATCACAATGAAATTTGGATGAGGTTTGTTATTAGGAGTGTTTTTAAAATTTTAAAAGAGGGACCAATCAGGGTCCAATGATTATTAAATTTTCTGTTGTACAGTTTAATAATTGTTTTTTTTTGGTGGTTTATTTCAAAGTATTTTTTTGTCCATCCATGTAAATATCTCAGCCATAGTTTATCGGTTCTCAATGGTATTTGGATTGGAGGCGAACCTTCAGATAGTGTGTCTGTCATTTGTAGAATGAGATCCCCCAGAGGGTGAATAATTTTGTGACGCTACTTCGCCCAGCAGGCTAGCATCACCAAATTCACCCTGTGGGGACCTCATTCAGCTCAGGCCTCACTGTTATGGTAGACCTAGGATCAGATTGAAGTTCCCCAGTTGAAGTTGGCAATGTTCACCCATTAGTCAACTCGATTATTCTTTTTATCTTCTGCAAATTAGGGGATATAGAAACTGAACAGAAGGGAAAAAGTAACTAAAAACAATGCTAATTTTAGAAAATAGATATCGCTAAATTCACCCTCTGGAGACCTCATTTTGCATATGACAGGCACACTATTTCAAGGTTTGCCAATGATACTCACACTTTCCAGAGTTATCCTTTGTTTATTTTATCTGTCCATAGCAGATTTGCTATATTCTCTCATCCAAGTTATTATAAAATGATATTGAGATATATATATAAGTATAAATACAATAGACAGATAGCATATACACAACACACATATAATATACATATGGTGGGTTGAAATTTGTCAGTAGATTCTATGTTTTCTTCTGATATAATTTCTTCAGGTCTCAATCGCTACTGGCATATTATCATTCGATGTAAACATGTGAACCCTCTGGAGTACACTAATCGATCCCAATGTGGAACTACATCTAAATTCTGAATTAAGAGTGGTTGAGGTCCAAAGTCAATAATTTGAGACAAACTGTTCATAAAATAACAAGTAATTAGAATTCTTACTTACACATTTCTTACATACTCACTTCTAATTACATACTTTTGAACTCTCCTTTTCTTCTTGAAGACAATAATTTGTCCGAATAGACTTTGGATGAAGTGTCCTGCTCTTCTAGAGAAATAATCACTCATATTTACTGTGTTTTTATTCCAGAAGAATCTCAGAAGAATGATAGTGATAAATTGTGATGTTTTTCCACAAAAAGTAAGTATGGCAACAAATTCCTACACAGAACATTCATAACATATTTTTACATCCATTTTGATTTTATTTCTATTGGCAAACATACGTATTTAGCTGTGCCCTATTGGTGCTCTTGTTCTTTATGTAGGAGGGGTTTTGGGGAACCTGATTACATTTTAGAGTGCACGGTATTCTGCCAGTAAAAGCAAAGCTGAGTAAGAGTACCTAATAATTATACAGGTTCAGCCAATTGTACCTTGAATTGCATGTTACTATGTTATAAGGGTTTCGTCTATTCATTATTTGTTGAGTTATGTAAAATGTTAAAATTTGTTGAGGCCAACTTTGGATCTTTGTAACGTAGTCTTGTAAGTCATGTCTAAATGATTTTTTAATAGTATGATCGTGAGGCAGCATTAAGGGAACAATATCCATGTGTAAAAGATTTAGTCCATCATTTTTAGCTCAACTTGACAAAGTCAAGTTTCATCATTTTCCATTAGCATGGGCTACAGGTCGTACCTTTGGTTGGATCATGAAATTTGGCGTGGCTGTTGACATTAACATGGGGACGAGTCATTTTGGGGTCTTTCGGCATAAAATCATGGCAACAAGTGGCCATCTTGGATTTCACAATTCAATCCATTAGCATGGGCGGCTGATGGGATATGAGTCATTTTGCCGTCAGCCATCTTTGTTTTCAGAATTAAACAATTTAAATCCATTCCGTACCATTGGTCTAATGATTATGAAATTTGTCATGGCTGTTGACGTTTTGGGTTCATTTAGCACCAACTTTCATATGGATCTTTGGGGTGACCCCGTGATGGGAGCCTTCCTTTTTTTTTCAAAATTCGTTTAAAAAACATGGCCAGCAGCAGCATCTTGAATTTCAAACTTGAATCTATCGGCTAGATGGAGCCTCCCATATTTTTGTTAAAAAACATGGCCGCCAGCAGCCATCTTGGAAAGACACTTTCAAATGCCAACAACTGATTAATAACGATACCTACCGAATGACAGAAACAAAATCCAGACTTTCATTTTCACAAACATGACAGATGATTTGATGACAGTAATAGTGTTCATGGTCTGATCATAAGGAGGTTGTTGCTGCAATTCCTCCTATGACATTAACATTCTAGTTTTACATACTTTGTCATTTCATATACTTGCTGAATCCCAAACTTTATATTTCTCTTCATGTTGACATCTAGTATTACTTTCAACTTTCCGCATTCCTAATTGCTCCATTGACTAACTCGTGAAGTTCCGGAAATGCTTCCTATCAATTAATATTTATTTTATATAAATATTTTATTATATAATGCGATAATCAATTGGGACATTTTTAGCTCCTATTTTTAGCTCAACTAGATAGTCAAGTTTTAGTTATTGCCATGGGTTGGTGACCATCATCTGTCTGTGCGTAGGGGTGTCCGTCTGTCAACAAATTTCCATTAGTCAGATTTCACACCCTGCAGGTCACATCTCTCATCCGATCATAACCAAATTTAATTTGGATCTTCGGGGTGACCTCTAGATGGGAGCCGTCAATATTTTTCTGAAATTTGTTAAAAATATGGCAGCCATCTTGGATTTCAAATTTGAATCTGCAACCAACATTTATGAGAGAATTATATAAAAAATTTACAGGCATTTTTAAGTTCAACTCTAGATGGGAGCTAGCTATCACATTACAATCAAATTTTTCGGCCTTCTTGGATTTTACTCTTTACATGACAAAATCCTTTGGCATGTCCTGCAGCCAACATTTTTCATCCAATTGATCTCAAATTTCATATTGCTCTTCAGGTTGAGCTCTGGTATTACCTAAACATTTCAACTCTCTGCATTCCTTATCACTCCATTGACTAATGTATGACATTATCCCCTTTCCAAGCTGAGCTACAGTGTCATTGACACTTTCATTTTAGCTCACGCATCATTTCCGTTTCATAATGATATTTTCTGATTTCAGCCCCCAACCTTTCGACAAAATCATGGAGTGAAGAAGAAGATAAATGGATGAGTGAATGCTATTCATAAAGAACTATTCTGTTTTTTTCCATAATTTCATGCAGAAATTGGTGTTGGATTGCTTCAATCTTAAATACACAAATTTCATTGAGACACATGGTTTTTAAGTGTCTTTTAGTTCATGGTCTTCAGGGCCACAAAATGAATCTCATAATTAGTGCTTTTTGCTGCATCTGCATCATTTATTTTAAGTTGTTACTTAATATTTACATAGCCTGTGTGTGCTGCACTAAATCCTGTTCGTTGATTGGTCAATTGCCCATTGGGTCATGCTTTTCATTTCCAAATAAAATGTACCTTAACATGAACCGCGATGTCACATCCTGTTGACCTAGATGACTAAATGCGGTAAATTGAATAACTGGGATATGTTTTTGAGTGCGCGGCCATAGACTATTCGATCAGTAAGTCACAGGTAGAATATTGGTTTCTGACTTACAGTGCTGCATGTTATAATAACCTACAGTGCTGCATGGTATAATATTCAAACTTGTGTTTTGTTGAGGGGTATATCTCTGTGGCTGTTGGAGCACATTTAGTGTGAATAGCTTCTCGATTCACACAATGTACCCAATGACCCCGCACCCTTCAATAAAGCACACTCAAACTACATTAATTTTTAAAATAACCTTAAGGTAGAATCTACTTGATCAATGAATTTTCTTTGTCTACTTTCTTTGTTTTTCTAATGTTATATTGGACCTATTTTGTTTTAAAATGAGCATATAGTTCACCTAAAATTAAACTAGGTGCATTACAAGCTTATTTTCATGATTACTGGCTGATATTTAACACTCCATTTTCAAAATTTTCCAATTGTCGTAATATTTTGAAACAAATATTATTTATCTGATGATTGTAGAAATAAAATTCCATCAGCCTACAAATTCCCAAACTAATTTTTTTTTACTTCCAAATTTCAAGATGGCGAATAGAGATATTTATCCAGAAACTGATCAACTGATTTCTACGACAACGACTTGGGATATAAGCATGCCGCTTGTCAGGAATTTAAGACCTCTGCTAATGATTTTACAATCTAATTGAGGCTTCTGAACTTCTGAAGCTTTGTCTATAAACTGTTAGTAGACTACTGTACAAATGACGAAATATTTTACTCAGTATTTTAAGACCGAGCCTTTTTATTTAATTCACCTTATACACTTGGTTAGTAAGCAATGATGTAGATGCAGCTATTTTATGTTGTCCATGACTTGTGAGATTTCACTCTCACTTCATGAGGTTAAAAATCATGATATTAAATTTGAAGAAAA
Organism: Siphonodentalium dalli; assembly: GCA_032622095.1. Taxonomy (NCBI): domain Eukaryota; kingdom Metazoa; phylum Mollusca; class Scaphopoda; order Gadilida; family Siphonodentaliidae; genus Siphonodentalium; species Siphonodentalium dalli. The sequence continues at coordinate 106,711,550 of CP136066.1, forward strand.
AAAATGAATTTTAAAGCAATTAAAAACTGGATTTTACCCTCGCTATGGATGTTTTATTGTGTTTTACAAAAATTGCAAAAGTTTCAAATGATCATTTTTGTATCTGTCCCAAGCTTGTGGGAGCAAATGCTTCTATCATTTTCATCATTTACCAAGTCTTCCAAATATATTCTCATTGCTTTAATCTTCCTTCCATTTGGGATGAACAGGGACTTTTTAGTCAGGTAATTTGGAGGAATTGTCAATAAAAGATTTGACTGTAATGTATCCACATTAGAGTTCATTGCAGTCGCATATAATTTTGTGATGTAAATAGGCCGATAAATATATATTATACCTATGGGTAGGGTTTTAATATGTAATTCGAGAAATTAGTGAATATGATCGTGATTTTTTCAGTTCTTATTCAAAATGTGTATTTTATACACTAGAATCTCATCAAGAAGTAAAATAGTTTTCATAAAAATTAGCCTGGAACCCTGAGTACATCTTTACAATGGTGTGGAACGCTGCGTTGGGCTTTATTCTCAAATTAGCAGCACACAACATTATTTGTATATATGAATTATATGCAGCGACTCCATTTGACAGAATCATTGCTGCTTGTTTACCAGGGAAAATTCCCAAATTAACAAGTACAGTAATGTACTGAGAGCTTTCCGATGAATGGCAACAAGCCATATTTCCGACTAAATCCTGAAAAATTACCCATAATTCTGCTGTGGTTAAGGAGTTGATTATTTAGGGCATTACTGTACTAAATATTTTCATTTGTGCAGAGTTTAGAAGTTGTGTTTTCGGAAATGGAACAATCGGCGCAGCTGGAGTTTTCAGTAATATTAGTTGAATGCTACATGCCCTGGTTACTCACATATCAGTTTGGTTCACTTCAATAAGCTCATAATATGTCTTTGAGTGTGTTGATATCTGTACAGAGTGATATTTATCACAAGACTTACAAATTTTCAATGTGAAGACCTAAAAAAATATATACTGGTACTAACTATTTAGCCCTTCGATAATGATGTGTAGCCCTAGTTCCCATTCATTCATTTCTTGGGATGAGCGCAGTCAATGTCGCTAAGTGGATACATTAGAGTTCATGAGACTGCCATTGATGTTAATTTGTTTTGTATATTGTGATAATTATGTAAAACTTACCTCACTCTGCGAAGCACTATAATGGGAGTTGACAATGCCTGAATTTAAATAATTTGAACATGGTTCTGACTGAAAAAGAGGTTTAGATCTCATCATGAGAGGTTTTTAGATTTGTATCTGTTTTCGCACTGTGCTACCTTACTCTTATTTAAATTTGCATACCACTATTTGGTGCAAATTTAAAACTCAACTAAAAATAGTACGACACTTGAATATATGTCAAATAACAGGGAAAAAAGAGGGCTATATTAGATAATGGACAATTAAATTTGCATTCAGACAATCAATCTTAACATAATTTTTTATATGTAAAGCGATAAATCATGGTTCCATCTTTGATGTTGAAATGTTGCTAAGAAATACACATATTCCAGACTGAAGATGCATGAAAGCACGACCCCATATTCAAAACTCTGGGTGATGCCATGCCCAACCATGGTCAAAGAGTCTGAGTTATGTCAACATAACTATATGCAGCCAAGCATTAATTTTTTTCTGAAGTCAGCAACACACAATGTTGTTATTTTACTTTTTCGTAGTTAAATTCAATGATGGCCATAACTATTGAAATATCAGAATTATTATTTGGACCATATTTGCACATGTCTTCACAACAAAATTATGATGCAGTTTGTTCTATTTGATGTAAATTTTCATTGTTATTGTCTTTGACATACACTTGTATCTTCAGGGATGAATAAGAACTGAAATTGTCATCAGACAAAACACTTTAACTAAAATATTTGGTCAGTTTTGAAATCGCGCACCCTGCTGACAAATTAAAAATGAAAAATAGTTCTGCTTGAATTTAGATATGAGTAAGGATATTTTTTTTTACAGAGGTGCTTTAGCTGTGATCAAAGCAAAATAACTTGCATTTTATGGTTACGAACGGTAACAGGGTTTCCGCTAGCTGTTGAGGGAATGGGACCCCTATAGCTGCTGATGCAAAATTTAGGAGAGGGACTCACTGTCCCTCTAGTGGATACCCTGTGGATAGGCAATTCTTTTGTGTGCAATAGTGTTATTTTTATATGTATTGATGTATTTGTAGAGATGTTTAAAGTTTTTTGAGAGAATAACACATGCACCACATATCAAAAATATGATCTTTCATCCCCGAACTGTTTATATTTATACCGGTCGAGAAAATAGTAATTCTGAGTTGGAAGAGACCAGCCCACAGAAGTTATAACTGATCAATGTATGATTGTGGGGACAGTAAATGTTACTATATTTGGACCCTGTGCTGTTAGACAATGATCTGTAATTTGTTTTCCTTGGACGAATCTAATTTTTGTTATCAATTTTAATTTGAATATGTGTGACACCAGGGCTCGTATTCACCAACTGGGTTTATATTTTGTCTGGGTAGTTTTGTACAAAGCAACTGTGGTCATTGATGGGAAGATATCACTGTGGTATAGGTTATCCAATCAAGGGGATTGACGGGGATCATAGATTGACCACTGATTACAAAAACATTCTGCTCATAGCAGTACACATGGTTGATTTCAATCATGAGAAACTGTGGGAAAAGGTCGGGCACAAAATACAACATTGGTGCAAGGAATAATTCTAGGATCTCAATCATATCATCAAAACTCATTCTGCAGAAAGATTGTCGGAATCTTTACACCCATATTCCGCTATGTGTGATGATTGTATCTGGTGAGTGGTCGCAATTAAGTCATGAGATGGTGTCTATTGACAAATTAAATCTGATAGATTGAGTGCCATATCTACAACAGTGTGTTCTTATGCATTCAGCCACTACAAAAATAAACTACCCGGTTTATAAAATAAACCCAGTTGGTGAATATGAGCCCAGATTTTTCTCACATATTTTATGTAGATACATTTACAATATGTCATGTAAACTATTTTCATTAAATAATTTGTTGTTGTTGGAAAGTGTTTTCTGGAATTTAGATCCTATTTTTAAGCCATTTAATGGTTGTGATCAGAGTCAAGGCTGATTGGCTTAATGTTCGTTGTGCACTCATAAACAGCAGGACTTCAATTTTATATTTTAAGATACCGTTTACATGTGTTATTCTCTCATCTTCTTTATCAGTTGGTCACGGAATTGTTTTATTCTTCAACATTTTTGCTAATTTGGAAAGTAGAATTTTTATGTGTAGTAATGCTCAAACAATAACGATAGCTTTGATGCATATTATTATGTGATAGGTCACAGTATATAGACCATATGATAGGTCTTAGTTCAAAAAGTTTTAAAGTAAAAAAATTGTAAATTTTCTAAGAGATATATAATTTAACTTGCGTATGAAAGGTGTTGGGTTTTATAATTAAAGATATCTCTGTGCTAAACATTGTAATCAACCATCTTGAATACTACCCATGGAACTTTCAGATTGCATAGTTTTATTATAATTCTATTCAGCAGATGCTTCCAATATCAATGGAAACTGGTTTGACTGGTTTTTCTTAACCCTTTACCCAACAGAACGGCCCTGTGCCAATGCATTCTCTTATATATGCGAGTCGACCATAGGTCGCCTCGCATATATAAGAGAATGCATTGGCTTAACACATTAAAAATTATAAAATTGTTAAAGAATGTAAGAAAAAATGGTAAAAAGTGTTAAAAAAAAAGATTTTTTTTTAGGCCAATGCATTCTCTTATATATGCGAGGCGACCTATGGTCGACTCGCATATATAAGAGAATGCATTGGCACAGGGCATAACTGTAACTATCACAATGTGGTCAAGGAGCCGGTTCCAATGATATCCATATTTGTATGGTTCTATCGAGACAGACCGAAGATATTTTAGGCTGTTGAAGCTTTATTTGGCCGGTTTTGGCCGGTTTGTTGGGTAAAGGGTTAAAGAAGTCAAGGTCTTCGCAGTGGGTCCATGTGAATTTGTGAAATGTCATGAACGTCTGTAAAACATATATCATCAACAAGTACATGTAAAAAATATATCAACGTTCTTATTGCCATTGTCCATAATTCTCCAATAACGAGATTTTGTAACATCCAATCAAATTGTAAGGTAGCGTTGGAATAGGTCAAAATATTGAACATTATTCTGAAAAACAGATTTAGACTCAAATATTTGAAATAGTGTGCGATCAGCGTAACAGTGATATTTACTTAACAATAGTTTCAACATGAGAAATATAGTTAATGGGAGAATTATCTAAAGTCTATATGGGAATGAAGTTGACCCTATTTTCCCATGTTCTTAGTAATGATCGATTTACAGTCTTTCATGATGTTTCGCATTTACCCACTGTGAATGCCTTACATGCCTTTAAGCATCAACAGGAACTGAATGTTTGAAAGCAAAATTTCATAGAAATATATACTTACTCATTGTGGCAAAGTGCATCTAAAAAGATCTAGATTTTTCATATGACTGAATCCATGTTCACTTAAATTTGTAGGTATTTAAATTACTTGGGGTATGGAAGTTTTCATCAATATTTCATTGATTGTTGATATTAGCTGAAAGTTCCTCCTAAATATTTCAATTGTGATTAGTTATAAATCCAAAGTTTCTTTTTCTAGTGCCTTTGGAACAACTCCCCAGCATCTAAGTCATTTTCACCAGAATATATTGAATAAAATATGATTTTATTTCATTTTGACCATGATAAATATTCCACAATGTTAAATGACAAGTAAGTAAATATATATTCAAATTTTGCATTTAGACCTTCATAACATATTTTATATAATGGGAACTTCACTTTCTCTTTTCTGACTCTTGACATTTTCAGACTTGTTATTTGTATATATCGATTCCTATCAAGTTTTGTTGTGCACACATACAATACATGTACTTTGTGTATATTAGTTAGAATATGTACTAAAGATAAATCAAACCCCCAACTTTGAATAGATTTATCAATACGGTAACTGTGCTCACTAAATTTAGTAGGAGATATTCCCTTTTGACTTTAATTTAATTCTTAGTTTTTCTCACTGTCTAATTATTAGACAATGAGGAAAACTTTCATGTGTGTCTTAATTCTGAACTTATATGGTTCGGGGCTAAAATGAGACAGTTGAGTATTGAAAGTCCTGTGGTATTATAACCCTTTCTATACTAAATACTCTGACAATTAATTCCTTTTGGAAATGTTCAGATAATAAGTTCAACAAACGACCATCTGGACATTTCCCACCAACGTATAGGAATACTTCTACAATTCTCGTATCTTTTCATCTCTTTGTCGTCTGCTCATTTTTGCTTATATTCTTTAACAGGGTTATTTTGTAGGTTTAGCGCCAGGGAATCTTACGTTTTTTCATGGGCATCAAAATTATTACTATGAATAACTTGGTGATAGTTTTGAGTTATAACATGCCCCTAAGGTTTTATCCACTTTTAAAAAAAATTCGCTATAGCATGCTTAAGCATACCCAAAAAAAATTCAACCCAAAAATAAATAATTATTTTTTAGTTTTTTTTAGGGCCGATTTTACAGACCGTAAATTAAGGCCGATGAGATCGGCCCCTGGCACTGAAAGGGTTAAACAAATCAAGAATGATGCTGAGTAAATCAGCTACCTCCAGATCAACGTAGGGATGCCTTCAATTTAACGCTTTATCCCAACCCAGCTGCAGATTTCAACCATTCTTTTAAAAATATGCAGAATATAAGAATAGAATCTCACTATATTTACAAAGTATCCGCAATTCAATTTATTAATCGGTGCTTTACATCTACCAGACATTTGAGTAATGTATTTTTATAGTAATATTTGACTTTGAATATTTGTAAAATATTTTAGGGTTTGAAGACAACGAATACTGCTTTAAATTATACTGTACCTAATTCCAGCCATTGTACAGTAATGCCCTAAATAATCGACTCCTTAACCACAGCAGTATTATGGGTAATTTTTCAGGATTTTTCCTGAAAAATTTCCCATAATTCTGCTGTGGTTAAAGTGTCATATACTTCGGGCATTACTGTATGATGATTGACCCTTCAAATTGATAACCAGTGAAATTGGTGGTAATGTGATGTTCCCTGATTACAAACATTTGTTTGCATTCTCTCGTATTCATTGTCGTTATTATCTGCTGTCATTTTTATTACAAGCTACAAGGGGAACCTCTCTAATATTTTAATATTATTCCTTGTATTCATGGATGGGAATATCTGCAGAAGTTCCTGGATAATGTTTGTTGGAAGAGTAGTTTGCTAACTCTCAAGTTCTTTCTTGTCTTGTCCTTTCTTCTATCATAATCTCTGCTATTTCTTAAGGGGGAACTGTACCTAAATCCAGCCATATGTGGGAACATATCCTTCTTTACTCAACATAATATATGGAACAAATTAATTAATTTGAGCCAGGAATTAGTGCAATATACACTCATGTGCTCTATGAATGGTGTAAACAACATGGTAATTATAATGAAAATGAGTTTATGGCTCGAGCCATAAACTCATTTTCATTATAATTACCATGTTTTACAACGTTCATAGTACATTGGTGTATTTTGCACTAATTCCTTGCTCAAATTCATTAATTTGTTGCATATATTCTGTTGAGTATAGTATGAGATGACCCCATAAATGGCTGGATTTGGGTAGTCCCCCTTTAAAACTGCACCCAAAAAATTTGAAGAGATCAGAGGTTTATCCAGAGCCCAAATATGAGCATCCCCTTTGGCTTGAAATTGTGGGATATATCAGATCACAGTACGCACCAGTAATAGAAACAAATGGGCTATTTATAGACGTATGCACCTTGAGTGAATCACATAAGTTGCTCTGATTTAGCTCACTGTTCTTATTTGGCATGATGATTGCGCATATAGCAATGTCCCCATGCCACTGATAACTTGGTCAGGCGAGGTATTTCTAACAAGAAATAATGGTATTCTGTGGCAGGGATCAAAGTACTCACTCCAAACTTAATTTGGGCACCCACCAAAGTAATTTGAAACCTGAATACTGGCTCACAATTGCACTAGGTCAACCCCTGAAAATGGTAGCATCTCACCTTTCATTCTGTGTCATATTCCCAATTTGTTCATCTTGTGGATTGATCAAATAAGCTGTGCTGCTTAATAATAGTTAATACAGACAAAGTTGAATTCATAATAATATACCCATTCAACCATATTCAAGTTTTATCTATTAAACTGAAGAAATTGTCTGATATTTTACATGTCTCATTATTTATTGACTATATTTATACTAAATGCATATTGTAAATAAATTGTACAGGTTATTATAAATAAAAAAATAATTTTATTATTTCATTGTTATCATCTATGCCTGACCACCGTGCTGACATCTCACCCATGGGTCAATTAAATCACCAGATTCTCATTCCGTCAATCATGACAATATATTGGTCTCGTCAAATGTTTAAATTCTTTTTTTTTTAATTAGTAAATTTTTTTAATGTGCAAAAATAAAAGTCTTAAAACATAACCACTGAGAAGAACATGGAGAAATAGATAATCTTTGTTCTTATATTCATTATTGATAGTTCTCCAGTAACAAAATTTCACGTGTTGAATCCATTGTTTGTAAACAAAGCTGTTGTACATTGATTTGTCAAAAAACATTGTTAAATGTGTAGAAGTTCAAATATTTTAGTCTGAATATAATTTTCTGAATATTTTTGAATGCTTTGACCTTTTCCAATGTTTACTGTCAAAGTTTTGGTTAAACTATGGTATCATCTTGGACTAATTGAACTTTTATCAGGAATTTCACTGTAATTGTAATATTTACAAAACCATGGTTTTGACATTCAAAATCTCAATATTGGAGAGTTATTAATTAATAAAGAAAATAAGAACAAAGTCAATCTATTTTTTCATGTGCATTTACTATTTGATGATAGTTGTTTTACAGACTTTTATTTAATTTTGCATGAACCCACTTCGAAGGCACTACAAAACTCATTAATCACTCGATTTGATCAAATTATCCACTTTCAAAACACATACTGCTTCAACACATACTGCAAAGCACACACTGCTTCAATGTCCAGAAATGACGAAGATTATTAGCGCAGGCAAAATAATTAACTTGTCCACCAATTTTTAAGAAAAGTTTGATAAGAATCTAGCGATTATTTATTGTCACCTCATAGGATCTCAAATTGAATATGGAATGAATGTTTGCCATCCGTAACACTTTCGAAGGAGGGTCCAACGAAATGGTTCACATTTTATTTTTTGAAGTTATTCTTAATTTTGAAAATTTAACATTGGTTTTCTGTCCGTCCTCAAAGAAGGCTCAGCCTTGGTTGATTGGATTACAATTTTATTTGGCATGGAGATCCGCATTATTGCCTATCTTTTAATTAGTGCCAATTGCCACATAGTTCCATCTAAATCTGGCTACTATAACATTAATCTCAGGTGCCTAATAATCGTGATGGCCAAATAGTAGTAATCGGTGGGAATTTATGCTGAAAATAATAAGTGATGTCAATTTCAATGTTTGTCTCAATGCCAAATAATAGTGATCATTGGTAATTTTCTTTAGGCACCTGAGAGTACAGTACTGGTACCTCAAATCTGGCCCAGACAAGCTTATCGCCTTATATTAGCTATTTTAATTTCGGGCACCAAAATCACAATTGTTCTAAATCTGGATACCCTAATATCTTAATCTGAAACAATGTTCAACGCATGGCTTTTATGGCATTTCAGCATTGGAATATTTTACTGAAATATTCTTGAGGGGAAGTTGCATAATAAAGGGTAACACCAATGACCAATTGAGCACAATTGGACCCCAATTAGGTTAATTTCACTCTATTTACATGTTGGCCCAACACATTGAAATTTCCCAAAAGACGATGAACAGGGAATTAATCTAACCCCTGGGACTCGTGTGGTCATGCTGTTATGCATGCTATGATATTGGTGAGTCCTGCAGATTTAGCTATGATATGGTGGGGCAAAATAATGCTGTTAACCCTTCCATGATGGGAGCTATGCTGGTGCAGCATTAAAGATCCTGTGCCATTACATTAATTATCTTATATATTCAAGTCTCCCATAGGGAGCCTCGCATATATAAGAATGCACTGGCTTACAAGGTCAAGGTAAATATTGTTAAGCCAATATCAACTCCCTATGGGAGACTGGCATATATAAGAGCATGCATTGGCACACAGTTTTCGCAAAAGTTCAGGAATCTCCAATCATGGAAGGGTTAATAAATAATAAAAAAAAATTTCATTTTGAAGGTGTCATTATATGATCTTGTTTTATTCAACATATATATTCTAAAATAGTTTAATATGTTGTTGGTTGTTGCTATGCTATCGTGCCAGTCTTCCAGTGCGTCTATAACCAGAAATGGTTCCTGCACTGATATATCTACAGATACAATAAGATTCAAGGTGATCCCAATAATCACAATCAAGCATTCACAGATTCAAGCTCCCAAGGAAATCTTACCTGCTGCCTCACGTCATGTTTTTCGATTTCGGTGCAGGAGTTACGGTCCTTGTTGGGAAAATTTACGCGCGAAATTGTAAACAGAAGAAATCAACCAACTAATTAAATACACAGCTATCGGGTATTCTATAATGAATCGTCCACACGCTTCACTTCTTTGAATAAAATGCAATCAACCGACAAAGAACAACAGGTAAAATTGTGATTATTAGAGAATTAGCACCGAATAAAATAATAATATTCGAACAAAAGTTGACAAAAACAGAAAACAGGTCGGGCACACATCCAAAACAAGCTATATCATGTAGCTCGTTTCTTCTATCATACTTCATAGCCCGATGGAGCTACATTTTTAATGTGATTTACACGTCTCATTCAATTTTGGACACCAGCACGAAAAACGAGATAGCAATTGACTTTCATTAGTTGGGTCTACAAATAGATAGTTATCAAGTCTACAAATAAAGTTAGTTGGGTCTACAAATGGGTTAGGCCTAAAAAAAAACAAAAACCTTTGTTTCCCCTAACCCGGTCGGGGTCGATTCGGTCCAGGGCTGTTTCGGCCGGGCTTGTTCGGCCCATGGTTTGGGCCGAACAGTCTCACCTAAAAATGTTTTTATCAGTAGGATATTTGGATGTTTATATATATTTTTCTTTTGTATGTTATTTTATTATTAATCTATATATATAAAACCCGCCGTCTGTGTGTGTGTGTATCTGTCTGTGTGTGTGTGTATAACTCGGTCACGCTTTTGGCGCGTTTATAACTTTTCAACCATGCGTCCTATGTGGCCCAAATTTGTACCCCGACCTATAGTGTGTCATAAAAGGTGACTCACCAAATTTCACGCCGATTGGTTAAAGCAAACCTGAGATCTAACATGGTCCCCAAATGCAGCATTTGCACTCAAGTAGACACTATTTCTTATGACGTTTGTCGAAATGACGTCATTGACGTCGAACACAAATCAATACTTGCTTTGCTATTGTAGGCGAAACTTCCATGCGCTCTACCAAAGCGTTGTTGGAAATTAATGTGTCAGTTCAGGTTCAGTGTGAATTTAGGTAACGAATGTTGATTTTGTCGCGGAAGTGCATGTATAGTGGGGTGTAGAGTCAAAACTCGAACGTTCTACCGTCGTTGGGAATGGGTGGATGTAGTGGTTTGCAGAGCCAAGACTCGAACGTTCGTCGTTGGGAATGGGTGCTAATATGGTATTTTAATTTGCCAGTTGGGTTTGAACACAAGTAAAGAATGCTGTCTTTGATACGAAAGTTGTGCATTGAGTGTGGAATCGAAGGAGTACCGGAAAAACGTGGGTAGGCGGTACCCAGTGGGTACCGTGAACTCAGTAAATTCGCCGGAACTCAGTTGAAAAAAGCACATTCCCGGGACAGGCCTAATAATAGGGCCTACAGTGTAAACAATACTGCCGACGCTAATTAATGCTCTTTTAATCTTTCGGTTGAGTGCAAATCTGATACAAGAATAAATGTTTAAAAGATCACAATGCGCGAAGCGCACGCGTTTTAAATTCATATAATGTGCGCGAAGCTCATAAAGGGGCTGCAGGCCCCTATCCCGCTAAATAAAGGTTCAGAATTGAGCCTGTTTCAGTCAGTATAGATTAAGTAAAATATCTCGATTTTTGCGTTCCATATATGTGCATGCATATACGTGGGTTGGGGAGATGATGGTGGGGGCAAAAATACAGTTTTATTGAAATAAAGTGTTCATACAAATGGGCCACGCAGTGCAGGGCGTGTGATTTATAGGCTGCATGTTGAATACAGGGTCCGTTTAAAATGTGCTGCAAGCTCCCTATTTATGTGCGCGAAGCTCACGCAGTTTAAGATCATATAATGTGCGCGAAGCGCAGAAAGGGGCTGTACATAGGCTCCTCCCCTCTAAATAAAGATTCCGAATTGAGCCTGTTTCAGTTAGTATAGATAAAGTCAAATATTTTGATTGTTGCGTTCCATATGTGCATGCATATACATGGGTCGGGGAGATGGGGGTGGGGGTAAAAATACAGTTTTATTGAAATAAAGTGTTCATACAAACGGGCCGCGCAGTGCAGGCGTGTGATCATTAGGCGGCATGCTGAATACAGGTTCCAAAGGGGGTCCGTTCAAAATATGCAGCAAGCTTCCGAATGTAGGCTCCTGAATTGAGTATGTTTCAGTTGTTGCATAGTATTTAAATAATATACTGATTTTGTTTCGTTGCGCATATATATGTGGACTGGGTGTGTAGAAATACAGTTTTAGTGAAATAAAGTGTTGCAATGCGCATCCAGTAACAAAAAGGAGAAACATGACAATTTCATGTGTCCATGAACGCGGACACTAGAAAATAACAAAGAAAAATTATATACCCGTCATTTTGTGACGGGCAACCCCCTAGTATTATAATAAAGCGTTTAATATTTTGATTATAGATTGGTACATGTTTCTACCTTTTTACACTCAGAACGGCTTCTGGCATGTTTGTTTGGACAAGATAAAACGGTGATTGATCTGAGTTGAGAATCACTCAGTTGGTGAGTTGAGACTTGTTCATGCAATCACAACATGTTTGTTTAAGTGAGGCTTGTTCATGCCTATCACAACATAATTTTTTTAATTTAAATAATAAAATTCATGATAACACAAAATGATTAACCTTGGCTTTGTTCGTTTCATGACAACCTTTCTGCCATCTTTCGATACCCGATACGGTCCATTAACGTAGTTCCTATCGAAGTAGGCAACCACATCCATAAGTTCTTCCGGAACAGTGTTCATCACATGCTGCATGCCTAGTTTGACCTTCTCCTGTGGTAGAAATGCCAGACCATCCAACATTCCAATGGCATGTTTCACATTGTCGTCACCTTTGTTGAGAGTGGAAAGTCCAAGTTCTTGCCGAACATTGTCCTGATGGCGTTGTGGATGGCCGTCTCAAAGTCGCACGAAACTGACATCGGGTCTGGAATCAGTTCCAACATTTGGCACCTATTACTAGTAAGGACTGCAGCAAGGAATTCCTCGTATGTTGTTTGCTCCTTCGATGGCAGGGTGGGGAAATGTCCGGGTGGGGAAATGTCCGGTGGGTAAATGTCCAGGTGGGGAAATGTCCGCTTTTGAAAGTGGGGAAATGTCCGGTGGGGAAATGTCCGTATACCTGGAAGAGAGATACTACCTGGGCGCGATATCAAAGGGTGCGTCTTCCACTGGTGCCAGGCTGTACGTGATGAAGAAGGTCAGTGATATCGGGTTGAAAACCGCCTATAAAAATAACAACCCAATCAAGGCGTACATCCAACAGTTCCTAGCTTTGCCATTCCTACCATCAAGAACCGAATTCCTGAAGGATGTGAACGCGATCTACAAGAATGGCCAATCCAAGAAATAAAGAAGGAAGAAGAAAGAAGAAGACCTACCTACACAAAGAAGAAGAAGAAAGAAGAAGACCTACGCAATGTTTTAATATTTATAAATAAATAATGTATATATTGACTGATTTTTCCATGTTTTATCTTGTTTTTAATCATTAAATAACCAGATGTTTTATCATGTAAACTGTATATATTTACTGTTTTAACTTGTTTTTAATCAATTTAATCAATAAATGTTCATATCTTTCATCATATATTCACGTTATTGTTCGAATTTGTTGCAGTGTTAATTACTATGTCACATGTGTGTATACCCATTACTATTGTTGCGAATAAAACGTTAATTACAAACATAAATCTCCATTGTCATCAAAAGACCGGTCCCAAATCAAAGGCAATCATAGTAACATGCCGTCCAATTAACACCCACACTACCTAATTACCCGAATTGAATAGGGGCCGAACAAGCCCGGCCGAAAGAGCCCTGGACCGAAAAGTCCAAGGCCGAAAGAGCCCTGGACCGAATCGACCCGCTCCCCCCGCACCTATTAACGCGTTGAGTGCCACTACGAGTTATCTCGTAGTACGCAACCTTCGCAGGTTGCCACTACGAGTTATCTCGTAGTGGTTTCCATGTCGTGTAACTGACAAACGGAAGCAGTGGAATAGGTCGATGCACCACGAAAACCCAGCCTCGGGACATCAGAACAGTGATTTTATCAAATAAATAGTGTGGCTCTCCTTGCATTGTTCAACAGAGGTGAGCACCATGAGCACATATATTCTACTCAAAATGATCCAGTTGTGAGTGAATACAGCTGACACTGTCTCACTGAGTGAACACCAGAGGCAGTCGTGTGTGGGCAATTGGACTGGGTTTTTGGTATTCAATAGACTGATAATGTGCATGCACGCTTGCACAGTCAGGTGGGGTTGATATTCACAATGTACAAACATGCGAAGGTAGTTTCAAGGAATGGTTACATCGTTGTGTTTCAACACACAGGCCTGCCAAATCTCTTCAATCTCACGCATGTGCGAATGGACGCATCCAATACAAGATAAGCGGATAGTCCATGACATTACGCACGTTGATGCTACCCTTATCTCATTATTAGGGAACACAGCAGTTGTTTTTGGAATACACTGTGCGGCTCCATTTGGGGGCTAGGTATTTTATTATTTATAATTCAAGTAAAGCGGAACAATTATTCCCCAAAGCTACATATTGTACCCTCTTCCGAACGTGTTGGACAATGGAATGCATAACAATTACCGTACTCTAGACGTCATGCGGTTCATCGAACTGTTCCGCATGTACCGTATGTACGGATAAATGGTTTTGTGTAGCATAGAGGTTTGTGGTAAGGGTAACTTATTTCCAGACAGATGGATTATATGGAATCGTTACATGTAGCACACTCCTGAATGTACAGGGATCTATTTTGCTACTGTTGAATCGTTGCTTTAATTTTGTGCTGACAATTCTTCCTACACTATTATTTCGGGCTGTAATTTGGAACCCAAGCATAGTCCTAAATCAGGCTATATGGGAGATAACTTACAATGCCCGAAACAACAGAAGATGCATGCTCGTAAAGATGCATGCTCGTAGTCATGGAAGAAATAAACTCATCCTCACAGGAAACAAGTTCACCCGATTCCACGTCGGATTCACAGTCTGTAGCCATGCATGCTCATATACGTAATTGGCTCCAGCGTGCATCAGCCATAATATAACTATATAACGAGCTTTAACCACAACAAGGACACACACACCTCCATAAATATGCTGACCACCAAAATAACTTGTTTGGGTTACATTCTACTTCATATTTGTTGCTCAAACGTGTCCAATTGTGTCTACGAGATAACTCGTGGTTGGCACTGGTGGTGGGAATACCCAAATTCCTTCCGCCATTGTCGACTACAAGTTATCTCGTAATACTATCAATCGCCGTTTCTGTCATCTAAAGTCGCAACGTCATCCAATTCTTGCTTCATTGAAGCCAAATTATGGTCTACTACGGGTATCTATCTTGCCACGATTTGGCATACTGGCGAGATTACTAATTGATTTCCGGCACTCAACGTGTTAAAACCTCCCGCACAAAATAAAAGAAAATCGCTGCCGATGCTGTTTGTCTCAGTTCGTCGCTTTATAATAGGCCCCGTTTCTAATGACTCGACTTCCGGACGCATTTCGTAAAATGGCGGTGACCACGGAAAATAAAAAATACATCGTTCTTGTTTAAATTTTCCATCAAAACAGGAATATTCACCCATGTCATGGCGTCACAAACCATGATTAGCAGCAGTGTGTTAGGGCTAAAGTTTCTAAAATGTTCTCACATGGACGCGGTAAACAAATTTACCGTAGTTTCACATGCTAAGAAGTTTTTACAGCCACCAGGACCAACACTATGTTGCAGCGCAGTACAAGTATGTTCGAGAACTTGGAAATCAACAGGCGATCCTTGTGTTCGCAGATGACAAGGCAAAGGTGCCTATAGGGAGCTCAGGTTATATTTTTTTAGTATTTTATAAACTACTAGGGATTTCCCATCAAACGAGAGGCCAATCATGAACAGTGGGGTGCGCTGGCCAATAAGAGTGGGGTTTGAGATATATTAAAATGGTACGATCCATTCAGATGTTGATATATTCATAAAATTACTAAGTTATGGTATTATATATCACTGGATAGCATTTATTTCGTTCCTTTGACCTAACCTATATTCTTGGTAGTGTCAGATGGCCTTGAATTTTAATAAAAACTGATAAATACGCAAAAACACTGACCAACTGTTTCCATCAGACCATTCCATGGTTAATCAGATGGTCATGCGACCGCAGCTGGAATGCTGTATGCCCATTGAACAACAATATTATGCATCTGGCTTGGGTGATGCAGACCGTTGCGTGCAGTGTGGAGAGCTGGGCAGTGAAATAAAAAGCTCACTAAGAGCACTATAAAACAGTTACCCCATTTTTTTTTTTAGGCCTTAGTTATCAAGTCTACAAATAAACAATAAACTCAACAACTCACCATGGCTAAAGTGTAATTAACAATGTTTTAGTTAAGACATGTAGGTTATAATACACCAAATACAAATTAGTAGAGTGATTACCCCTGGGACCCCCGAGCTTGGATCAGCATAAAAAAAATCCTGGCAGCTGAATGGTCAATGACACATGGATGAAAAGTGCACGAAAAAATGCACAAACGTGTTTCCCGACGAGAAACATCAAATATAGCCCACATGGTGAACGGTTACGGCTGTCAAATTGGCGAATGATTTATGGGAGGGGTTGGTGTTTTTTTCGATGTCATTTTTTTCTCCATTTTAAGGGTAGTGTGACGTTTATCAAAACTGCAGTGTGACGCAGTACGTTGACAAGTACTTTTGGGCACATTTTCGTGTGTCTAAAAGGACGTTCTTCAATTTCTGATACTCGTGCAGGGTCAAATCTTTCCTGTGAATACAGGACAGCGGGATTTGTTAACACTGAGGCCTATGCAAATCATTTGGTGTATTGTAACCTGCAGGCCTATGGACTATGGTAGCATGTTTTGCGAATATCAGATTTTGTTAGAAAAATAAGAAAGTTCCGTATTTGTATTCACATGTATATTTTTGTAGGTCATGAACATTAAATCGATGCATCTTACCTGATAGGATAAAGCAAACAACTTCACTCGGAGGAGACTGTTTGTGAAAATATCAAGCGAAAGCCATCAAGAGAATATTCCGTACAGAAGCACTAGGGATCATAATCTCGAGATCAAAGGAATCGTGTGAAATGGCTGGGATGAATACAGTCTATGCATGACTTTCGCGCTGCTGAATAGTTCATGACTGGAATATCATAATAAATAAAAATTTAGGTTTCAACACTCGTAAACGATGTACAATGTACCTCACTGAAACACGTGTGGTTAATATCATGGTTGTCAATGTGTGTTCCCGTACATTTCAACTAGCGCATTTTACATTGGAATTTCATTAAGAATGTACCATTAATCTGGCCATAAATGCAGCCAATCAGATTATAACTTACAAACAGTGTTTGCGAACACAATTGCAAACGGAACTTTCGTAGATTAGATGAATATGTTCATCTCGGATCAACAGCTGTTGATGATTCTCTCTTACCGTTTCTAATGGTAAATTATCCAACACAGGTTGATTTTGAATCGCTCAAAACGTGGTGAGTGGTTGAGTTTATTGCTTCTTTGTAGACGAGATGGTGTACACAACTAATGACAGACAATTTGAAAATGCGCTTCTTTCGTGGTATGGCGGTAAACGATAGAGGCATACATGTAAATTGCATTAAAAATGTAGCTCAATCGGGCTATGATAGACAAAATGAGATATATAGCTTGTTTTGGATGTGTGCCTGACCTGGAAAAGGTTGCCCCAAGTTGTAACTTTAAGTTGGTAAGTGAACAATCAGACGACCATGATTCAAAGGTAACTTACGTAAGTGGAGGTATCGGCCCGACTAAATTGTGGATATTCTATTCACACGATTGGGATGTTGTGGCACATGAGGATAT
Source organism: Siphonodentalium dalli (assembly GCA_032622095.1). Classification (NCBI taxonomy): domain Eukaryota; kingdom Metazoa; phylum Mollusca; class Scaphopoda; order Gadilida; family Siphonodentaliidae; genus Siphonodentalium; species Siphonodentalium dalli. The sequence goes on from CP136066.1 coordinate 106,729,074, forward strand.
CGTAAGTCATTGTTAACCACGGCATTGATGATTGACCACTGTACCAGCCTACGATCATCATTTCCATCTACAATTTTTACATGCACGCGACTGATTCTGTCGCAAGTGGAGGTAACCAAGGATATACCATGATTTCGCAGCTGAAATCAAACTGCTTGATACTCATTTTATACTCACAATCTTGTCATGATCTTTCACGTCCAACTACAGGTTACTGCCCATGACGGAAATCTTCCCACTTACGATTGAATTGTGGTCGTCTGAACGTTCACTAAGTGGTAATCAGGTCAGACACATCCTGAATTGAACTATTATATTTATACTAGGGGATTGCCTGTCAAAAATGATGCGTGACAAACATGACATGCAGGAACATTGTGTGAAGAATTAGTTTAAGCTGATAATAAACAATCTTTATTGCTAATTATTAGTGCATCTAAGTCATTCCGGGACAACGGCACATATCCTGTGACATCTCCCATGTCTTGTTACCCCTGTTCACCAATTTTCCACATATTTTCTGAGCTAATAAGAAATGCTCTTTATTAATCATGAAATTGATCAGTTCCAATTAAAGTCATTTCAGGTCGAAGGCGCATATCCCATGACATTCCCCTGGCCATGTGACCAATGTGTTCCCATTTTCCTACATATATTCTAAGCTGACGAGGAACACTTTTGCTCATCATATATGCCCCTTTAAGTTGTCTGAGGTCAAAAATGACTGGTGACAAACATGACATGCAGGAAAATATCATCACAACTGCACCGCTGATAACGATATAAAGAAAGCCGGCTAACAATGCGCGGAGGTTGTCCTGAATTTATGATGGACGACACTGAAACCACATTCGTCTAACGCATTATGTCAGTAAAAATATTGCCTTAATAACCTCAGGTTATCTTGTACGGTACCGATCGGCCTGAAAATATGCATGTCATATTCTAAGATGTGCGTCAGGATGTGGTAAAAATTTGGGGCGAAATCAGACGTGGGGGTGATATTGTTAAAAATGCCAAAATTGTGACATATAAACTCAGATACACACACAGACAAATACTTGGCTTTTATCTAGATAGATTTAGCTACATGTATTATAATTGAATTTGACAGTGCTATATACATGTACACTACATGGTATTTCTGTTTTGTGGAAACTTTGGGATCGTGGAGTTGCAGATATTCTCAAAATTTTAAGTGTACCTTTTAACTTGGTCCTCAGCCGTTTACAACGCAGTGAGAACATCAACACAATGCGTTTGTGGATGTTAGAATGCATTGAATTGCGTTGGAAAGAATTATGACGGTACTTTTGCGACTGGTGATGGGTCATCTTCCAACACGGTGACCAGCGCAGGATATGTTACGGTAGTAGTTAAATTTAAATTTTTAACATAAAAATAGAAGTAGCATTGTAGTACAATATTGTATGATTCTGTCATTCTAGTATTAATACTTCCTAGACTGGAAGATATATTTGTAATTTTGTATCATTCTAGTACGGGTATATATACTATACCGTGTTTCTTCCTAGACTAGGAGATATGTTTGTATCATTCTAGTATTACTGAATTTACTTCCTAGACTGGAAGATATGTTTGTACAGTGATTACTAGTCTGAAGTTCTGAACAAGATGGCCATGAGGCATGTAAGTTTAATTTCAACCAACCGCAGTGGTACACAAGTGATGAAACCACCCTCATCAGATTTCCAGGCCTGAGACTGTAATTAATCTTGTCCCTTTCTTTCGCTTCCAGTCTCCTGATGGTATCCTTGTTCAGAAATCCAGTTCTGAAGATAAAATTACCGACAAAGATTCGGGGATGGATGAAGATACTCCAAATTCCAAGGGTTTGTAAACAAATTTGATATAATACTCTTATTCAGTCCAGATGAATCTATGACGAAATGATTTAGTGTGATGTATTATAAATTGGCATGCTCTTAATAGCCTTTATACATGTTAACTGGTAATATATTATGCAGCTTGCTCTGTTTTGTTGAGAATTTCTATGAAAATGAAACAATCAATTGTCATTTATGTCCAAACCATTTAATTTCTACTTCGTTTTATTTTAGGTTAAAGTTGAATATTTTCGAGGTATTGCTTTTTGGATGTTTGTTTGCCCACTAACTCCAGTTTGGTGTGTTTTGTGACCCTGAAAAACAGTTCACCAGCGATTAGCATTAGCTGGGAAATAAAAGTATCTTCTGACATTTACCATTCTCTGTTGGTTTTATTTAGTGGCAGATACACAGGTGATGTACAGTAATGCCCTAATTAATCGACTCCCTAACCACAGAAATATGGCTTGTTGCCATTCATCGGAAAGCTCTCGGGGAGAGCTTTCCGATGAATGGCAACAAGCCATATATATTTCCGACTAAATCCTGAAAAGTTACCCATAATTCTGCTGTGGTCAGGGAGTCGATTAATTAGGGCATTACTGTAGGCATTAATCTATGGATAGGTTAGGGGGATATGGTGGAGATTTGGTTGAGGAGGAAGCGACCACTGCCCCTCTAGCGGAAACCCTGAGTAAAATATGAAACATATTTCTAATTTGGCCTTCATTTATATTCGTAGAGTCTGATGATAGTGATGACGATGACATCGTAGCAGTGAGAAAAACAACTAAGAAGGTTAGTGTACAGTGTTCTCCTCGCTGCTGGGGTGAGCATTTAGTCCATTTGCCTGAAAAGATATGAAATATCCCAAACAATATCGTGAATACTGGTTGGTAAATCAAACTATCCATTAACATGTTATATTAAATATTCCAAGGCTTTTTCCCAACAATGTTTCAGGTTCAGCGCTGAGCCGCTGACACTATTATTTGTAAATGTTTTCTTGTTCTAATGGTACAACCATGCATTTGAACACATGTATGAGCTTAATATATTTCAGTTAATCAATTAGATAGCGTACTAGTATGTTTGTTGGTCTATTATAACTTATAAGATATGATCAAAGTTTGGGTGCAAATCACTCTTTAAATTAAATTCTCAGATTTTGTGGGGGAAAAATGGATGTGTCCAATTTTGATTAATATACAAGGTGAAATATAATTTTTAACCATTCTATATATGATGTTCAGTATTCTGTTTGGATAGTGAATATAGTTCCTATGATTGAGAAGTTGATATCTTGTTGCTGATCAGGTTTTAATTATACCCACACTTTCGAAGAAAATGGGGGGTATACTGGATTGACTGCGTCTGTCCGTCACACTTTCTCGTACCGTGTGTCCGTCCGTCCGTCGTACCGTCTGTCCGTCCATCCGACGTGTATACAATCTCCTTAGGACCGCCTCTCCGCATGATGCTAATTGTGGTGCATGATGCTAATTGTGGTGTGGTCCGACTTTCTTTTTTTAAGTTACGCCTTACTTTTCGACTTATTTTGACTTAGAAAATTCTGTCCGACTTAATAACTTTAACAAATATGAACCGATTTCAATAATTTTTGGTATATATGCTTCTCACAACAAATAAGCTTTAACCGACATTTGATATACAGGTCTATTGCTATAATATCTCAGATGAGTTCGAAAATCAGCTTTGTCCAAATTTTTTCCCTGGAGTTGTGTGCCTTCTTAGGCCTAAAAAAAAAAAAACATTTGTTTCCGCTAACGAGCTGAACAAAATTAGGGTGGGTATGTAGGCTTAACTTCTTTTTTTGTTAACTTTTGTTTTTTTCAGTATCTTTAAAATTAACTGTATAATACTTGTCAATAACCCAAACTATGCACTTGTTAGCCCCAATCAGGTTATAAACCCAAATGACAGAGGAACTAAAAACTCCAATTCAATCTTACATATGCTTCAATATTTACATATATACTAGTCTATATACTAATATAGTCTTTGATAATCCTAATATTTCCCATATGGTCTGGCGACAACTGGAGTCAGTCCAGCACCACTGCACTGTCACATATTGGAGTGACCGTCTTGTACCGATCTCTTAATGATGGCTTCACAACCCCACCTTCTCCTCCGCATTCGGTGAAGGATCTAGGTATTTTTTGGGGACACCTGTTTTTGGGCAATGATATGCCAAATACATAACCTGAAGGCCTGAGCGGAGGAAGGTTTGGGAGGGGTGACCCCCTGCTGATGGTGGGGGTTTTCCCCCTGGAAATATTTAGAAAATCCATTGCATTTAGAGCTAATCTAGGGCACTTTGAGTCAGTATTTTGAATTTTACTGAGAGGTCAATTTGATCAAGTTTCTCAAGCATAACTTTGGAAATTTTTATATATGTATGGATTGGAAATGCTTATAACTTATTGTCAGATATCTTTTGGTTCAATGGATTATGCTTAGCCTGCTTGAAATGAGACTTACCATTATCACTCTAATTCATATAATAGGCTATTTTATCAAATTCAAGTGAGACACATACATAATATACTACATGTAGTACAGAAACAATGTCTATTTAGTTAGTATTTACTATTTATAGTACTAATCTCTATGTTAATTTTTCATTTGGTATTATGAGATCCCACCTGATAACCAGGTTGATTCGATCAAATTGTTAATGTTCCTGTACTGTATTTGATTGAAATACTGAAGTCTGAAGGCTGAATCATAACAAACCTGAACTGAAACTATTTGAAGTTTTCACAGATGAAAGCTAGATAAAGCCAAACATACTTTACAGTATGATTCCAACTGTTAAACTTAAATCTTTTTGTAAACTAAAATTTCTTATGTCAATATATATAAATGTTTTGCATCTTGTTATGATATGAATTAGGACCTAAATTAAAAAAAAAAAAAATTGTTTTTGTTTTGGTTAATTTTTTTAGCTCAACTTACTTTTGTAAGTTTAACTTACTTTTGTAAGTTTGAGCTATTGCCATGGCTTGGCGTCCGTCGTCTGTGTGTGCGTGTGTCCGTCAACAATTTCCTTTGGCGCGGGCTGCAGGTCGTACCTTTGGTCTGATCTTTATGAAATTTTGCATGAATGTTGACATTGACATGTTGATGGGAACAAGTCATTTTGGGGTCATTCGGTCAAAACAAATGGCCGCTGGTGGCCATCTTGGATTTCAAAATTCAATCCATTGGCGCGGGCTACAGGTCGTACTGTTCGTTTGATCATCATGAAATTTGTCATGGATGTTAATATTGACATGTAGATGGGAACGAAGCATTTTGGGGTCGTTCGGCCAAAAAACATGGCCGTCAGCAGCCATCTTGGATTTTACTCTTTGCATGACTAAATCATTTGGCGCAGGCTACAGGTCGTAGTTTTGATCGGAACTTCATGAAATTTGTCATGGATGTTAACAATGACATGTAGATGGGAACGAGTGATTTTGGGGTTGTTCGGCCCAAAAACATGGCCGCCAGCAGCCATCTTGGATTTTACTCTTTGCATGACTAAATCCTTTGGCGCAGGCTACAGGTCGTACCTTTGGTCTGATCTTTATGAAATTTGTCATGAATGTTGACATTGACATGTAGATGGGAACGAGTCATCTTGGGGTCATTCGGCCAAAAAACATGGCCGCTGGTGGCCATTTTGGATTTCAAAATTCAATCCATTGGCGCGGGCTACAGGTCGTACTGTTCGTCTGATCATTATGAAATTTGTCATGGATGTTAATATTGACATGTAGATGGGAACGAGTCATTTTGGGGTCGTTCGGCCAAAAAACATGGCCGCTGGCAGCCATCTTGGATTTTACTCTTTGCATGACTAAATCCTTTGGCGCAGGCTACAGGTCGTAGTTTTGATCAGAACTTCATGAAATTTGTCATGGATGTTAACAATGACATGTAGATGGGAACGAGTGATTTTGGGGTTGTTCGGCCAAAAAACATGGCCGCCAGCAGCCATCATGGATTTTACTCTTTGCATGACTAAATCCTTTGGCGCGGGCTACAGGTCGTACCTATGGTCTGATCTTTATGAATTTTGTCATGAATATTGACATGTAGATGGGAACGAGTCATTTTCGGGTCATTCGGCCAAAAAACATGGCCGCTGGTGGCCATTTTGGATTTCAAAATTCAATCCATTGGCGTGGGCTACAGGTTGTGCTGTTCGTCTGATCATCATGAAATTTGTCATGTATGTTAATATTGACATGTAGATGGGAACGAGTGATTTTGGGGTTGTTCGGCCAAAAAACATGGCTGCCAGCAGCCATCATGGATTTTACTCTTTGCATGACTAAATCCTTTGACGCGGGCTACAGGTGGTACCTATGGTCTGATCTTTATGAATTTTGTTATGAATGTTGACATTGACATGCAGATGGGAACGAGTCATTTTGGGGTCATTCGGCCAAAAAACATGGCCGCTGGTGGCCATTTTGGATTTCAAAATTCAATCCATTGGCGTGGGCTACAGGTCGTGCTGTTCGTCTGATCATCATGAAATTTGTCATGGATGTTAATATTGACATGTAGATGGGAACTAGTAATTTTGGGGTCGTTCAGCCAAAAAACATGGCCGCCAGCAGCCATCTTGGATTTTACTCTTTGCATGACTAAATCCATTGGCACAGGCTACAGGTCATACCTTTGATCAGATCATTATGAGATTTGTAAAGGCTGTAGATGGGAACAAGTCATTTTGGGGTAATTCGGAAAAAAAACATGGCTGTCGGTGGCCATTTTAGAATTTACTCTTTGCATCAATAAATCCTTTGGCACACCATAATCACCACATCCCTGATCCGATCATTATGAAACCTGTTATGAATGTTGATATTGACATGTACATCTAGTCTTACTTAGACATTTCAATTAGCACTTTTCCTATTCCTCCATTTACTGTCGACCATTAAATTATTCCCCTACCTAAGTTGAGCTACAGTGTCATTGACACTTTCATTTTTTGTTGCAATGGCAATAAAAAGTTTAAGGTCGGGGGTTTAAAATAGGGTCGGTCGGGTTAGCGGAAACAAACGTCTTCTTTTTTTTTAGGCCTTAGCAGAAGTTTGGTTTGACGAAACACTTGACAAAAGCCATCTTAGATCTTAGGTTGCGTTTCATTTTCTACCCTTTTTAGCTCAACTTACTTTTGTAAGTTTGAGCTATTGCCATGGTTTGTCGTCCGTGTGGCCGTGTGTCCGTCAACAATTTCCTTTGGCGCGGCCTACAGGTCGTACCTTTGGTCTGATCTTTATGAAATTTGTCTTGAATGTTGACATTGACATGTAGATGGGAACGAGTCATTTTGGGGTCATTCGGCCAAAAAACATGGCCACTGGCAGCCATCTTGGATTTCAAGATTCAATCCATTGGCGCGGGCTACAGATCGTACTTTTCGTCTGATCATCATGAAATTTGTCATTGATGTTAATAATGACATGTAGATGGGAACGAGTGATTTTGGGGTCGTTCGGCCAAAAAACATGGCTGCCAGCAGCCTTCTTGGATTTTACTCTTTGCATGACTAAATCCTTTGGCGCGGGCTACAGGTCGTAGCTTTGATCGGAACATCATGAAATTTGTCATGGATGTTAACAATGACATGTAGATGGGAACGAGTCATTTTGGGGTTGTTCGGCCGAAAAACATGGCCGCCAGCAGCCATCTTGGATTTTACTCTTTGCATGACTAAATCCTTGGGCGCGGGCTACAGGTCGTACCTTGGTCTAATCTTTATGAAATTTGTGTAATTTTCAAGATGAGTCATTTTGGGGTCATTCAGCCAAAAAACATGGCCGCTGGCAGCCATCTTGGATTTCAAGATTCAATCCATTGGCGCGGACTACAGGTCGTACTGTTCGTCTGATCATCATGAAATTTGTCATGGATGTTAATAATGACATGTAGATGGGAACGAGTCGTTCGGCCAAAAAGCATGGCCGCCAGCAGCTATCTTGGATTTTACTCTTTGCATGACTAAATCCTTTATTGCGGGCTACAGGTCGTAGCTTTGGTCAGATGGTCATGAAATTTGTCATGGATGTTGACATGTAGATGGGAACGAGTAATTTTGGGGTCATTCGGCAAAAAAAACATGGCTGCCAGCGGCCATCTTGGATTTCAAAATTCAATCCATCGGTGCGGTTTACAGGTCGTACTGTTCGTCTGATAATCAATAAATTTGTAGGTTAGCTTTGGTCAGATCTTCATAAAATTTGTCATGGATGTTAACAATGACACGTAGAGGGAACGAGTCCTTTTGGGGTCAATTGGCCAAAAAACATGGCCGCCAGCAGCCATCTTGTATTTTACTCTTTGCATCACTAAATCCTTTGGTGCAGGTTAGACATTTCAATTAGCACCTTTCCTATTCCTCCATTTACTGTCAACCATTAAATTATTCCCCTACCTAAGTTGAGTTACAGTGTCATTGACACTTTCATTTTGGTTTCTGCAATCATTCGAACAAATATGAACCAATTTGAATATTTTTTTCTGTACCAGCTTCTTGCGACACCATATCGATATTATTAATCCAAATTTGTCTTTAAAGTTAAAAATCTTTTTTTTGGGGTTTACGGATAATGCGGGTTGAATTTGCCATGGTGGGGGGTATGCTAGCACGCGAGTGCACACCTCTTGTTAATATTAAATTTAATGTGCTTTCTGTGTTCTCTGTTCCAGCTACTCTTAATGACTAAGAATTCTTCCTTGTCTTCGCCATTGATAACGATTTTTCTGCCGTGATTGGAAAATAAAAAGTATTCTAGTCTATTCTACATATTTTCAGAAGCACTTTGTTTTAGATGATGATGACGATGATGATAGTGTCAATGGTGATGACGAAAAGGAAGAGAATGAAAATGACGAAGTTTCAGCATCTGAAGCTGAAGGTAATAATACAATATATACTGTTGAAAAGCTTTATTGTCCACTGAAAACAAAAATTAGTGTCTGTTGATCTGAAAATCTGTTTGCCTGTCAGTCCAAAACATTTGTTGTCCAGATGATAACTTGAATAGTATTCAACATAATTTGATGAAACTTGGTATGTGGCCTTCATATGAGAATATCCTGATCAAGATCGAATTTGAGTTATGCCCCTTTTCAACTTAGATTTGCTGTTCACTCAAGTTTCATTTGTCAATGTATAAAGTGAATCTTAATCTGAAATATTTTATAAAACGAAGTTATAATTATACTGAAATGTTTTTATGTTCTTCAGAATCTTAAGTATGGCTATACACAAGGACAAGAGGGCACTCAAAGGATAAGCTTCAAATGGGCTGTTTATTATTATAAACGTAAACAACCAATAGTCAACGTGAACAAAATATATTGTCAAGAAGGTGGAGGGCAATAACTGCCTATCCCACTTTATAATATGTAACTATGATCAATAAACATATCTAGCATCAATAACATATTGTATTAATTATAATGATCACAGCTATATAATACGTAACTATATGTAACTACTAGAAGGTGACCCGACTTCGTCCGGGCTTTGACCTTGAATTGACCATTTTGAAGGTCAAGGTCAGGTGGGGTCAAACACCAACACCCCAAAAATGGTGGAAATCGGCCCAGCGGATACCGGGAAATCGGCTCAGCGGATACCGAGATACCCTATGCATCAAATTTCGTCCGTAAAAATCTGCCAGTTTAACCCTATTTGATTTCCACTCAAGTATATAAACGCGCCTCATATACACACGCTCATTAATTATCAAGTTTCAACGTAAAGATAAATTACCATCGGTGCCCGAGATATCGCCAAGACGTCTGAAACAGTCAAATGCATCGGCCGGTTAAGCGTTAACGTGATCTAACGTTATGACCTCTAACAACGTCATAGAAGTTACGCATTGTTTTTATCCTGATGGAAGATAGTACCACTTCTTCTTGATAATTGAGGCAGATAACTAAAACGGATACATACGCATTAAATATCGTTGGAAAGAGGAAACACGAAAGATTCTCACAGTGTCATTATTATGACTGGCATTTTATTATTCGCGCTGTTTCGAATAAATTTGTAAGCACCGAACTCAAATGAAAGTCCCGTAACACAGCGTAAAAACAGATTTGACCTCGGCACGTGAAAAGTTGACCTCGGATCTGAAAATTAATATGCCTATGCCACTTCCCGACCGATAGTACCCTCACATACGAAGTTTCATCGAAATCGGGTCGGCCGTTTTCGAGTTCATCGCGAACACACAGACAGACACACCACACACACACAGACAGATCTTCCAAAATATATAATAGATGATCAATAAACATATCTAGCATCAATAACATATTGTATTAATTATAACGATCACAGCTATAATAAGAAGTTGTGAACTTCAAGAAGTTGTGAACTTCAAGAAAAATAATTAGTGTGAGATGGAACATAAATCTCAAGCTGCTAACAGAATATTGGGGAGGGAGGGTGGTGGAAATGAATCATTGTAATCAAAGAAATTTTGGACTTAACGTTTGCCAAAAAAACAAAGTATATGTCGTAATTCAAAGTCAAGATGGCGTAATTCTAATAGTGTGCATGTACGTAACATACGTCATTGCAACATGGGTGAAACCCCCCCCCCCCAAATCTATTTTGATCGATTTCTTCGATCATAAAATTGATTATTTTTATAATCATGATTATAAATACCTCTCCTTGAATAGCCTGTATTCATTGACTGAGGTTTTTTATGAAGACTTCCCACATGTCTCTTCCACTAGGTTCAATAGATAGCTATTAAAGATGAAATCACCACAAAAAAATATTTCGATTGAAATGGTAATTTTCATTCACATTTATTTGGGAAAAAAAATAACCCTATATAAAAGTTACCAATAGAATGTTTGATTTTAAAGGTGAATTTATTTGGATCATATATACTTAATTGTGTGGTTTGGGCTACCAGTCTAGAAAAATTAGAGTGGGTAGGTTAGATAAAAAAAAAAAATCCTATGATCCCATGGTATGTTTTATTTGCAAGGTCGAAGTAGAATTGATTTTATTTCGTAACGACTTATTCAAACCAGATACCATTAGGATTCCAATCCAGCGTGTCCCTTTAATCGCAATATATATAAATAGAAGCATTTTTCGTTATGCGCATGCGCAACGAAACTTCTAGATTCTAATTCTCGCAAAACGAGATTCCACGAGACATCCCATCTTCAATTTCGGCGTCCACCATTAAACATCGCAATTTGACTTGCTCCGTTATTTTGAAACGGAATTAGTGTTTTTAACACGCTATTAAAGGATTACAATGCTCATGAAACAACAAACTCTATCGGAAAGCCACCCCTATTGTGATCACAATAATCCAAGTCCCATAAAAATCGCGTAATAAATAAGCCGAGAAATAAATAAATAATACCGCCACCGGTTATCGGCTATCTCCGTCGCAAAACCTTGCATGACGTCAAGCGAGGTAAACTAATTAAAAACACGGAGTCGGAGTTAATTGTGTCTACCTATATGGCGATGGAAAATCCGTAATAGACATCAGCGCGTGAGCGTGATGGAATTACTGCGGGGCATATCAATAGCATTGTGTACACATGGTTAATTGTCATCGCGCGGTGAATTATATTCATTTGCGATTTGTCTAAGCGCTGTTTGGAAAGTTATTGTTTGAAAAAAAAACATAGAAGGCTGATTGAGCGGGGTAGGTAACACTTTCGTGTCGAAAATAAAGCTTATAAAAACACGAGCAGGCATGTGAATTCTATTCGGGTGCGTGTTCACGATGTTTTTTTTTTATTTTCCGTATATATGCCCCGAGTGTCCCGTATTTACAATAATTCATTCTAACAATGCCATATAAATGCAGTGTTTTCGGCTATGGCCGGTCTAGTGACTCTCAGTTAGGTATAATGCTGTATTCATTTCCAAACGATGTTCGTTTACGTGCCATTTGGCGGGATTTCTGTGGGAAACCCGTTGCGCAAAATCAGAAACCGATTACATATACCAAACTAGAATGCACTCAGAGAGATGCCAACGTGCGCAAAAATGTAATAAACAATAATTAAAAAAATAGTTTCACTGTATTTTACTTAATTTATTTAATTTAATTTAATGTTAGCAAAAAAAGACAATTACCATTTCTCATTTCATCACAGATAAAAAGGCAATTTACTATATTAATCATTTAAGTAATTAAAACCAATTCCATGTTGCCGAAAGGATGAGACTTTAATATCGATTACATTTTTTTCAGCGGCATATTTTGATTTTCATTTTCCGATAGTCAAAGTTGACCAAAGGAGCAATTATCAGGGGGGGGGGGGGGGGGGGGGGGGGGGGGGGGGGGGTCGTATGGCATTTTTTCCCTTTCGATCATTTTTTGTGCCCACCCACCCCCACCGCCAAATATTTATCCGTTTTCGGCAGTTTTTTCCGACCATTTTTTGACACCCACCCCCCTTTTAACACTAAAACAGAGATTTGCGGGGGAAAATTCACTGTAAACAGCTGTATATGAACTTCTGTGCATACTATTTATCATGGATGTTAACATGGACATGTAAATAGGAATGAGTCATTTTGAAGTCATTCGGCCAAAAAAACCATGGCCGCCAGCGGCCATCTTGGATTTCAAAATTTGCAACAAAATACAACACGATAACTGCCTGCAGTTTACCAGTAGGAATTACATTATTTCTCTCATTCAAAGTGGTTTTGAAGCCCAACTCATTGCCAAAACACTAAAAAACAAGCAGGATTTTTTTTTTTTAGTTCCGGAAAAAAATTGCTTGTTGGTGGCTTTGACCACCCACCCACCCCGGCATACGTGCCGGAATTTTTTTTTCACCCTCCCCCCCCCCCTGCAATTATAAGAAATAATTAGTACTATTTTTGTAAATATTGATAGCAGCCAATATGCAACAATAAATATCAATAATTAATCAATAATTAATCAATAACGATCATTTTATGTAATAATAAACTCTTCAAACGGTGTTTGTGTTAACAAATGCGTTTTGTTTTGTGTTACGTCATTCGTCGTATTTGACCCGGAACTCTGCTGAAGGTTTAGGCTATTCAGCCTATTGCGTCGAATTACGAAATCGCGTTTTGAATGTCCTCTCTTTTCTCGCACGATAAAAAGAGGTCTTCGCGACGAACCAAAAATGATAAAACTTCCCAATTATAAGTGAAAATCCCAAATGAAGGAGTCTATGTAGGTCCCCGAAGGAGTCTATAGACTCTTTGATGTAGATCGATGGAGAAAATGTAGGTCGATCTATTTTTGTCATAACTCTGACGAATTTTGACCTGGGAGAAAAAATCGAAATCGAGGCCAACTACGAGCATGCCAGTTTTAAATATAGAAACAGGGAATCCTGACAAATGGCGATATCGGCGACAAACAAATAATCGAAAACAACACATAAAATAAACATAGCAAAAACGCGGCACAGTAAAATGTCAGAACGCCACGAGGTTTTACGTCGTTTTTGGTGACGTCATGGAGTGTGGACACCAAGGCTACCAAGCTACGAATCTGTCTGATCGCCATACTGTTGCGCGAGCGCACGTAATAAAGAGCGTTTAATTTGACAAGTCAGTCATGGTTACGAATACATACAATTGCAGTTAAAGTGGAGAGTATGTTGAATGATTCCCAATTTCCTTCACCATTGCTCAATAAAGAGCGTTCCATGTTAAGAGTTTTCCTAATATGGTACGAATAAAAAGAGTTTAATAAAGCGGAAATTGCTATGACTTGGAAGGATATATAAAGCATGCATATCGGAAGTACGTGTACATGTATTGACCTGTATTGGTGTAATCAGTAAAAAATCACGATGACAACTGTTCTAAGTCCAGTCCCTTTACCTTGATGCAATAAAGAGCGTTCACTATTACGATATATTGCGAATAAAGAACGATTGTATATCTTATAATCCTATTGTTATGCGTAATTGACACATAGAGGTCGAGTTATGACCTGCATATTCAATAGACCGCATCGCTAGAGTGTTAATTTTATAGGCCAATAACCACGCATAAACGCAGTGATTTCATCAGTGACAGTAGGCAAGATAGTTTGGGGGTGGGGGAAGCAATATTCCGAAATATATATAAACACCATATTGCCCTAATCAGGGATGTGCTCACGCCGGGCGGCGCCGGGCGGGGGCGCCCACCACTCAAAACAATCGCCCGGGAGTCGCTACGTTTTCAAACCAGTGCGCCCGGCACATTTTTACGATCACAACTGTACTCTCATTGTAAATTGTGCCGAGTTCTCTTGATGATAACGACGTCTTGCATGTCTGATAGCGACGACATGTTGCCGTCTGAGGCATTTTTAATGCCTCATATAAAGCACGTGGGGAGCCTTAATTAATGAGGTGTCAAAAGGTCTGCGATGACCGGTGAATTTTATTACAAAGAGCCGACATAATCAAATACTTTCCGCGCGTGCTGAGCCGTAGGCACGCGCTGGAGTTAAAAGTTCGGGGTGAATTTGAAACGTCCAGTTTCAATGATCCTAAGCCAAAACGATGTCGTTATTGAAATTTTTCACTCAAACTTCGAAAAGTAAAAAGCTGCCGGATGATGACAAAGCAAAACCTGTCGATACTAACGTGACTGCATCTGGTAGCTCAGAATGCGATGGTTCCATTCAGAAAGAGAAGAGAAAACCTGTCGATACTGTTGCACCAGATACCGTTAGACCAGAATGCGATGCTGTAATCCAGAAAGAGAAAAAGAGAAAGCTCCCAGAATCTGAACAGACAGAACCAAAACGATCGAAGCATGCCACGTCATTTAAAACATCATGGAACAAGGATAGACCGTGGCTACTGTACGTGACAGATGTGGGCATGTTTTGTGAATTCTGTCGGAAGCATGACATGCGGCCATTTGACCGCGAGACATGGAACAAACAGCCATGTAAACGCCTTCGCTTAGAGAGCATTGTGGATCACGAGAAGTCGAATGCGCACAAAATTGCATCCAAGCTTAGCGTCGATAAACACCAAACGGACGTCAAGGAAACTATAGTTCCGTCGCTGTCAATGAACGACATGAGCAGAACTTTCGCATGCCTGTACTTCTTGTGCAAACAAAGAATTTCGCATACAACAAACTTTGTACCTCTACTCGACCTCATGGACTATATGTCTCTGAATCTAAAAGAGAAAATTAGGATGGGGAAAAATGCACACTACACAAGCAGAAAGTCAATCCAGGAAATGTTAGCGTGCATATCGTCAGTAATCGAAGAAAACATCATGGAAAGACTTCGCTCATCAGTCAGTTATGCATTGATGTTTGACGAAACGACTGATTGTGCTATTCAAGAGCAGATGATCGTGAGGGCACGCTATGTACATTCAGGTGAAATTGTGACCAAATATCTCAAGATTATTCAGCCACTTGCATCATCCGATAGTTCAAACAAAGACCTCGTAGTTAGACTTGACGGCAAGAATATCGCCAAGAAAGTAACTGATTTCGTCAAAAGTAAAGATCTGTCATTCCAGAAATTGAGAGCCATTGGTACAGATGGGGCCTCGACCATGGCTGGAAAGTTCAATGGCGCAGTTAAGCTGATTATAGATGAACAAGAAGCTGACCAAACTAAATTTCCCGAAGTCGATCGTTGTAAGGCCATCGGATGTCACTGTGCTGCCCATAAGCTAAACCTGGCAGCGTCACAGGCAGGCGACAAAGTTCCATATATCAAGAAATTTAAGGACATAATTCGGCAATTATATGACTTCTACGACAACAGTGCCGTTCGTGCTGCTGGGCTAAAAGCTGTTCAGGATCTGCTAGATGAACCAGCACTAAAGGTGTTAGAACCCTCTTCAACACGGTGGCTTTCTATTGGGTTATGTGTGGCTCGAATAAAGAAAACATTGGCCAGCATTATTATCAGCTTGGAGAGAGAATCTGAAGAACGAGGTGATGCCAAAGCTGCAGGTCTGAGCACGTTTATGTCGGACTTTCAATTTATTGCCACTCTACTTTTGTTCTGTGATATTCTGCCCAAAATCAACCGACTGTCCAAAATATTCCAGGACAGTGAACTTGATTATGCTCTTGTAGCTCCCGTTGTGCAATCAACAAGAAATCAAATCTCGAAAATGTCCGAAAGTGATTATGACGGTGACAACTTAAAAGAAATTTTGGCATACATCAATTCTTTGAAAGAAGCAGGCGTTAATGTAAGCTACAACAAACGAAATATTCGTGGAAAGGGTGACACTGAGAGTGAAATGGTGGACAAATATCGTGCTGACGTGAAGATTCCCTTCATTAACAATATTATTTCAAACTTGGATAACAGATTTACCGATTCCGGTGTAATTACTTCATTCAGAATATTCACCCCTTCTCATATGGACAAAGGAGATAAAGATTACGGAAAGAGCGAAATTCAGACCCTCATCAACCAATTTGGCGGCTATTCAGTTGATGAAGCAAAGGAAGAATGGGATGATTTTCGGGAATACATGGCATTGAACATGAAGAAGATGAATACTCGAGATGTTGTACGTGCTTTGACGGGGCATTCGAAAAACCCACTGAAAATGGTTTATCCAATAACATCACACCTGGCTGAAATATATCGAGTGGTACCACCACATACCGCAGACGTTGAGCGTGATTTCAGCCAGATGAAACTGATCAAATCATGTCTCAGAAACCGCATGGTGGAGGAAACATTAGACGCGGTCATGCGTATAGTAATTGAAGGACCGCCCCTGGAAGATTTCCCATTCCACGATGCGGTTAAACTGTGGGCAGACGGAAAGAATAGGCGATTGAAAGTCCATTCCATGAAAGTGTGACGTAACTGAAGTTGTATAAACAAACATTGTAAATAGACGACACTGTGTATAGTAAAAAGAAGGAAATCACGTGGGAAATATGACATGACGCGATTAGTACTCAGGCGATGATTGGCACGTGTTCGTGTGACGCTGTTGTTAGTTCTCGCCAAGACAGCCTTTGATATAATGCCGCCGTTTCAGTTTAGTGTACCGGATTAACTTGTTAAATAATTGGATTTATATAAAGAATATGCAGAGGATTCTTATACCGGGTGAGTTACACTGACTTTCAAATTATGTTCGCCCAAATTTAAAATATGAAATGTCCCTATTTTATGATAATTTGTCCGAGGCCTTGTGGTGTATTTTACACCCGAAATGCAAGGAAAACGCGTTTGCGGGCGCTAATAATCAAAATTTTCTTCCGATTGGGCGAACCATGGTCGCCCAATCGGACCGATGACCCTCCCGCCCGGGACTATTTTGGGGATTGGCACATCCCTGCCTAATATATACATGATTCATAATCAAGAAAAATGAACTTATCATATCATATTGTTAATGAATGACTTGATTATAATTGATTACATCCGACAGCAATAAACCGATTTTTTTAGTTTTACCGCGTTACGATAAATTAAAACGAAACGCTCTTTATTGACACAAGACAAAAGTCATCTGGAAATTGGAATGTTTACGAGATGATAATTGCCTAATAACTGTGCAAGTCTTCGCATATATATGCAATCTTTATATGAATATCTCATATATATTTTGAAGACCTCTGTCTGTATGTTTGTTTGTCTGTCTGTCTGTCTGTCATTTATACAAATCTACGATTCTCGACCGATCGGGACGAAACTTGGTACGTGTGTGTAGTTTGACCAGGCGGTGAACGTTGTCGTATTGGCGAGCCCGTGCGGCGCCCGCTTCGTGCATGCGCAGACGAGATCTCGGAAACGGGTGGAGCTATCGACTTGAAATTTGCTATGTGAATGTATCTTGCCCCGGATACGAATTTTATCGGGTCGCCGAGCCCGTGCGACGCCAGCTTCGCGCATGCGCAGACGAGATCTCGGAAACGGGTGGAGCTATCGACTTGAAATTTGCTATGTGAATGTATCTTGCCCCGGATACGAATTTTATCGGGTCGCCGAGCCTGTGCGACGCCAGCTTCGCGCATGCGCAGACCAAATCTCGGAAACGGGTAGAGCTATCGACTTGAAATTTGGTTTTTGAATAGCCCGGACAACGTCGGGCTCATCGGCTAGTATAATATATAATATAACTTGGACTATTCCGGTAACGAAAAAACATATATAAACACGAGCACGTGTTTATATAGATAAATGCGCGCAAAACTGAATAATATACGGGTATGGTTTTATAGTAACAACACATCGCGATACATATAATAATAATACCACGATAAAGACATTTAATTACGAGAACGGCGATGTTTTCGGAAAAGTTTTGCATTCGTAGTGTGATAACGCGACAATCTTCAAAGGCCGCGATCGACTACATGCAAACTTAAAATACTGCTGTAGCGTATCTATGCGTTGTCGATGGGTTACCACGTGATCGATCACGTGCTATGCTTGTGTTTACATGTGACAATCACGTGATCGGGCCAATGATCACGTGACTTCGTCTACAACAAGATCTTCGGAATTTTTTATAATCGTTATAAAAATAACGAATGGCGGCCGAATATTAGATTATATGCGCCCAATGGACATTATATATATATATTATCAGTATATTGAAAGAAAATATTATTGTTTTTTCAGCACCCTATTCCTTTAAGGAATGGAACTAACTCCGAACTGCTTGAAACGTGACAATAATGAACAAACGTTCGCGACAGTTCGTCGTCACAGCAAACTTCAGATTTGAACGATGAAATTCTCCCTTCACTTCCGGCTTCAAAATCAAGATGAAACTTGACGTTGAAACGTGTTTTTAAAAGAGTTAACGACCGTTTTACGACAGTTAATTGTCACAGCAATCTTCCGATTGAAACATGAAATCTCACCTTGGAGATGACATGAACACGAGTCCTGACTCAATCGGGGAAGACCCGGTATATGAGTACAACTCTAAGCAGAATGATGTCTGATGAAATGACGATTCTGTAATTTCTGACTCTACTACATTTTCCTTTGCATTTTGCAAGTCCCAGTGTATAAATCATCACCATATTTATCGACAGATGATTCGCTAGTTGTATGGTGCAACTGTCGGAGGATAATGCAGACACTGACATCTTGTCCAGATGTACCAATCTGTCATGATACAGGACAGCACAAACTTATTTCCAATCATTACGTGCATACAAAGTTTTGAGGCATTCATGTAGACCTGACAAAACTACTATTTCTGTGACTTCGTACAATGACAATTCTGTTGCATTTAATTTCCCGCGCATGGGTCATGACACAGAAGAATTTCGGACAGTGCCTACTCTCAATCGTTTGAAGAGAATGGGGTACTTCTATCACTTATTGATATTGTTCGGTTGAGCCGATGACTTTCGACATCCAACAGAACCCACATAAAGAGATACTGATCACTTCTACCGACAACAGGTACGTAGTTGACTTTTGGAATGTATGACTTCTCGAGATCACCAGAGGATGACTGTGGTCATCAGGTCAAGGTCATTTAGTATGTGAAATACGGCTGGGGCTCTCTGACACAAGGTGTGTCAATATGCTGAGCTCTGTCAGACACTGAACTTGATGACGTCGTTAAACGTCAATGCTTCTAACCTTCCAATATCTGGGAGTATTTTTATGAAGGTTACCGTTCTTTGTAACATCATAATCGTATTCTAGGCACCAGTAATATTTCTATACACGTCTAGATTCATTTCTTATCAACACGCGGATTGGAAAAGGTTAACTCAAGGTACTGAACACTCTGACCTGGGGTTACTGATTGGACTTCCTCGATTTCTTGAACCCGACCAACTCGAATGAACATCGACAATTGATGGCACGGAAAATTCACTATAGAACCAGTTACGTCTCTCTCAACTGGGTTTTACCGTCCACGGTTCCCAGTCAAACTAACTGGACAAATACGTTGTACGTCTAGTATAATGAACCATAAATATATAGTTCACTGTTCACCATTTCGAACTGGACACCTGATCAGAGGTGCTGCAATGATCCGGTATCGATAATTTGCAGTACTTGTCCTAACACTTTAATTACAGTGTTACCTTTTTGTTTGTTTTTCACGTACCGATATGTTCAAAACACCGTCCTTACATGTCCATGTACCGGTATATCAGTTTCCGATTTCGAACCTGTTCATGGCAAATTCTAGTACGTTATTTTGGGGTAGACCCGAGTTCCTGAGTATTTGCCACATAGTCTCGGTCGCATTAAATCTTTCGCTCTCTCAGTATCAGCCTGGCAGCCTTTCTGGAAGATTGGATCTGCCTAAATTTATCATTCACTAATTAATTGATTTGCATAAACCTTCTGGGTTTTATGGCCTGCATGTCACAATTGTTGTCCAGGCCTCTCTCCGACTTTACATTTAACAACATTTATCGGGTACCGCTCTTTTGGTCCCGGTGACAAGAATCTTATCACTAACCGCTCCATCTCGGACTTGGCGATGGGGTTGTTATATGGGTCAACAAATTAGTCAAAACCACCAGTGACCAGTGGAGACATGTCAACATATCACTGACTAAAAATGACGGCAGACTTGAGCAGGTTCCTGCTTTTATTATCTCAACGTTTTATTTGTCAAGTGACAAAAGTTCGTTCTATTTCACTAGACACCTAGCAGTCCGTCAGTCACCCAGAATATCCACCAGTCGGGTGGGACAGAATGTGTATGGTTGTGTCGTCTGCCTATACTGCACAACTTTAAAATCTGAAATTAAGACACAACTGTTTTCTAACATCAGCTCATTTAGCAGGGAACGTCTTCACTACCAGGTAGAAGATTACTTTAGTCATCTGATATCATTATCGTCCCACTGATGGGAATTCGATCAGGTAGTCTCGGCGATCTTTCCAATTTGAAAGATTCCCGGGATCGTTTCTGCCTATCATTGATGAACAAAAATGAACACATAATTGTTCGTGGAAATCACTACCTCAACTTGAGTGGTTGTTATCCTCAATCTATCGATAGGACAATCTAATGGCATATGCATATTCATCAATACAGTTGAGACCACAGGTCCTCACTAAAATTCCATGGACAAATTGCACAATAATAGTGCTTGCTCCCAGTTGACTTCGTCAGTATTGACATACCCAACTTTTTCAACTTATGATTACACCGACCTATCATCTCAGTACTGAATTGTACCAGGTCTCTTATCTCAGAATCAGAACTGGGTGTTGCGACCATCTCAGCCAACAACTTTCAAATAAATTCTTTCAAATGCATATCACAACCTGATCATGGTAACATGGCTCTCACAGAAATTACAACTGCAGCTACACAATTCAATCGTTTGGTGTATTTATCAACATATTGATCCAGGACTTAACTTTGGAGCGTCGTGGGTAGGCTGTTCTGATTCCCTACCTCATCTCAATTTTTGCAGGTTTGAAATACTCACATTTGTGAGTTCTTGGTTCATGACGTCATCGAGTTTTGCCTTACTTTGAGTGACATACATGTAACATATACAGGAGGTCTCCCGGTACACACAGTCTTAATCCACTTGTTAAAATGGGGTTTCCGTAGGCGTCCTCCTACAATCATTGTTACCAGCATGGCTGTTATTTATCGTTTACGAAATTCAATTACCCATATCAACATCAGTTGTGCCGTTGGGGGCTGCATCATTGACCTTATTGCCATAGAAAACTTGTGGCTTCATAGTCATCACCTCGTTTCGCTGATACCGTGATTTACAGGCAAACTTCAGGGCAATCCTGAATCGAGGTATCAACTTCATCAACATAATTTCACTGAACTGAACCGTTCTTTATTCCGAAGTCTATGTTCTGAACACATCTTGCTCAACGTCGACCTGTTCGTTCTTATCGGGAGGCAACTAAGTGTCATCCGTCTCGATCACGCTAAGTTGGCATCAGTTTTTAATCATGTTCAGTTATAACTTTCAGGGCTGTCCCTAGTCCAGCCTTTTTACATATGGTTTGTTGTATGTCTCCAGCTCTATTTTGAAGAGACTAACCACACCATCCGGTATCTGTGTTAAATGATATTCTCCATCTCGTGTACCTTAATTCGGTCATACTCTTCAAGTTCAAGTTGTCAAGTGATTCTACTTGTCCAGTTTAATTATAGCCACACGAAATTCACTGGGTCCTTCCAGGCTTACCAGTATTGACTTTCGGATGATTATATTTGAATATTTTGGTCACATTCATCTGCATGTTGACTACGCAATGTTACAGCTGATCATATACCGGTACCAGTACCTGTTTATATCTTGCGTATAGTTATATACATGTAAACTGTGTACACCTACATGTCTAATCCATGTCTAGTCTATCGGTTTATATATTCTTATGTAAGGTATCATTCTGATATACATGTATGTACCTTGCATTGTTAGGAGATGTTTGGTGTTTGGTCTCCTAACCAATATTAACGTTTAATACACCATGTACTCTTTTTCGGCGGGTTAACATAAATGGTTATCCTAAGAGATATTGTAGATGCGTTCTTCATATTATACATACGGAAGGGTCTCTATGGGAATTATAGTGAACATACATCAAGAATCAGTGATAGTCACTGGTGCTATTAGTGGGGAAAATCACTAATAGTGAGTGTATTTGATGCATGTTTGATTAAGCCCACCTCCAGATAAGTAGAGTGTTTATTGCTACGAAATCTGGTAGAATCCTAATGGTATCTGGTTTGAATAAGTCGTTACGAAATAAAAATGAAAATTTGATTATCAAATTGTAGTTTTATGAGTAACAAAGACTTATTCAAACCAGATACCAGCCCACCCTTCCTCCCCGCCGATTGTTATACTTTGTTATGAACTTAATATAACTCGGTGTTTTCACCATCGTTTGACGTTTTGACGCCAGTTGAAGATGGGATGTCTCGTGGAATCTTGTTCCACGAGAATTAGAATCTAGAAGTTTCGTTGCGCATGCGCATAACGAAAAATGCTTCTATTTATATATATTGCGATTAAAGGGACACGCTGGATTGGAATCCTAATGGTATCTGGTTTGAATAAGTCTTTGTTACTCATAAAACTACAATTTGATAATAAAATTTTCATTTTTGATTCATAGAAAATTAATTTTGATAAACATGAAAAAGATATAAGGTCGGTAGGGAAACTCGAACCGCATATAATTTTACATAACACGACATTTTCATTTCTGCAGGGAGAAAAGATAGTCAGAAAGAAAGAGAAAAGAAAAAGGTAATTATAAGAAATAAATCTAATTTTGATTAAGTTTATGCCTTATAACGCATCTCCCCCCCCCCCCCCCCCCCCCCCCCCCCCCCCCCGCCAGGGGGGAGATAAACTGGTTTTACCTCTTATATGCTTTTTATCATTGAGAGTGTCTTTAAGGCACGAGTCAGTACAAATCCAATTCTTGGAGAGGACATGTCAAACGAGTAGAAAAAAACAGCCAGTCAGCGTCAGACCCTGTGGTCATAACCGGAGTTCTTCTTAACCTATTTTTACAAGAATTGCATCATATTGAAGGGTAATAAATGAGAATTTTTTCACGCTGATTGAAGCAAACACATTTGACGCAATGAACACTCATCCTGAGTTTGTGCCTCAATAAATCTGATATATATGAGGCGTTATGTAACAAATATTATTTTTGTGTATTTTCAAACAGATTGTGGAAGTGAAAAAAATGATAACAATGGAGGCCTGACCAAGTTAGACACCTTTGTATAGGATTAAATATTACTGGGGGTGGGGTAAATTTGTCTTCTGGGACCTGTTGGTTTGAACTCGAATAAAAATGTTTTGTGACCATGTGTGTGGGTATTACAATCGGGAAATTTACTTTGTGTGTCCTTACTGTTCTATATATTTTTTTCAGACTATCGATGAAGCATTAGAAGAAATTATGAAGGATGATTCTGATGAAGAGAGCTCACAAGGTACAAGAAAGTTAAAGAGAGTTTATCTCTTCCTAACAAGTTTTATATAGACTCCGGGGTATAAAGTAATAAATGTGAATCAAAGACACCTGTCCCATAAAAGCTTGTATTAATCAATATCAACTTTATTTATAATTTTTCACATATAATACCTCCCTCAAAACAAAATATCATTTAAACTCAGAGAAATCACTCAGATGCATCAGAAATAATCCACTTTATTTGGCCTTTTTATACAAATAATATACCCAAGGCCATCAAAAATTAATTGTTTCTCAGGCACTACAATTCTACCGGCATTGGCGATTCTTTATTGTGGTCGGCGGTCAACTTCCAGCTGAATATTTTGTTGGCCATTTGGCCCAGTGTCAAACCATCTTATCACGGAAACCACAGACCATGTTTTTTATTTTTTTACGATATTTCGACCGAAAGCAGCATGTTTTCCTCATTGATATGGAAATTTCCGGGTTTACCGTTAGGTTTTTCCAATTTCCTGAAATTTTAAACCAGGTAAAATGAAACGAAGCAAAGTAATAACAGAAGTGAAGCGTCCCGTGGTAGCTTTCTCTTGCAGAAATAATGGATTTTTTTTCCTTTTTCGGAGAATGTATTAATTTCCACCTTCAGAAAGACAGATGTAACATCTTCATATCAAGGAGCTTTTCTGGCACGTTTGTTTCGTTTTGCTGCCCAAACACGCCACGATTAGAAAGTAAAACTACTCGGGGAGGGGGGGGAATTTCCCACTGACAATCGTGATATTTAATCTTCAAATGATAAATCTATTTTTGATTTTGTTCAGGATTTTGGCAGGGTATCGCATCTCTGTGGGCCAATCAACCCTAGTAATTCACAAGTTATTGTATTGAACATCTTTCACTGTACAATCCACTTGTGTTTTTCTGCCATTTGAATGCCACATTTTGTTGGTTTTCTATGAAAGCTCACAACGCAATTTTTTGCATATGCAATAAAAATGATCAACATGGGCCAAAAAAATCAAAGCGGCAGTGTCTGAGAAACAAATGTTTAATATTGGATGGACCAATCTTCAAATAGGAATTGTTTGCACATATCACTGATTTAGATCATGTTTGCAGATACTTTTATATACATCCCGATTAACCAGCTACGAGAAGATAAATGATCTGACCTGTATATTTGGTGATTGTATTCTATTTTATATACCATCCACTTATCTGTTTTCCCCAATGGACCTCAGGAAGAAATTTACTCAAATAAAAGAATTCCTTGTCTGACGATTTTTATTCTCGCCTCTGGTTGATATGTGACATTTTAGAGATAATCATAAAAGGGAAACAATTTATAGATTACAGTGAAACCTGTTATAAGAGACCACCCATTTTGCCAACACATGGTCGTTCATGACAGGTGGTCGCCGATGACAGGTCTGTTCCAATTTCGACTGAACTGACATCTATCATCAGTGTTAGATGTCTGAGCAAGTGAATTATTTTTATACACAAACTGATTGAAAATGATTGTGATTATATGGTTAATCTTTTTTTAATAAAGTATACTTTAAATTAATATTAGTAAAAACAAAAACAAAAGAGATTGATAGGCCTACAGGTCATGTTAAATAATGCAGTAGAACAGCCCATCAGAGCACACACCGGGCACGTGAGTCGTGACAGAAGGAAGAACAAGACAGATTGCCGGGGCGCAAGTCAACTCCCAACATGATAACTTGATAAAAAGGGAATAAACGTACATCAGTCGTCACTGCGTGTCTTTATTTCATTCCTGTCTCACATATTATATTATTTTGAATGTATCAGTATCTTCGAATAAAACTGCAAACAGCAGAAAATTCATAAACAGTGGGTGTCCTTGACCTGACCTGTAATGATTCTGGCCACGTGCATGATTGACCTCCATTTCGCGACTACAGAATATATCTTTGATGTTTTATTGTTGCGACATAGTTCATTGCGTAGTGTCTGCAAACTTCTACTAGTACTTGATGATGTCACATGGAATGATTTTAATTTAATATGAAGCCCGGGAATGAGCATTAAAAAACTTGGAAAGCATACATTAATTGTCAGCGTGTTGATGGTTCTTTCATAGCGGGAGGACGTGAACTCCTATATTTATTAAACAAAGGTTCCTTTATGCTGTACGCTTGGGGTGCAGACATTAAATCCCCGCGTTGAGTAAGTTTGACACTTTGCCCTAAGCGTTTTCATGCTTCGCCACAATGAGGCAGCGACTGGATTATATTGATAGGCCTATCGCTAAAACAACAGTACAGACAAGCACAGTTTCAATTTTATGCTACTATGGATTATAGGATCTTGTTTGTATTTGATCATACATTAGTTAGGTCAAACACATCGTCAACATTCACGTCAAAAATAATAAGAGTGATGAAGTTTTTATAAACCACGTTCCCAAATACTACTTTTGGATTAAAATGAACCAATGATATATCCCTCCTGCTGGGAATTCCACTTAGTCACATGTCCCGGTGGGGAATCCCCAAATCATAGTCTGTGATTGCAAATAATTTTAATCAAAGAAATGCATCCTGCTGAAGCATCTGGGGCTCACGTTGGAAAAGCACTAGTTAAAGACTTATTTTTCATGTCTGGTGGTCGTTCATACGGGTAAATTTGGTCATTTTTGCCACAAATCACCGACCGCTGGTCGCGTTTGACAGGTGGTCGCTCACGGCAGGTCATTTATATAGTAAAACCAGACCGTACAAATCCAGTCGTTAAAGCCAGGTGGTCGCTCTTGGCAGTGGTCGCCCAAAGCTGGTTTCGCTGTATCTCAGAGCAACTTTTTTGAGAGTTCTGCTTAATATATTTCCGATCGAGTTTGTTGAGACCAAGATGTGGGTGTAAAATGCCATATATTTTCTATCGAGTGTGTTAAGACCAAAATGTTAGTGTATAATGCCCAATTTTCACGAAAATACCAAATTAAAAGTCTCAAAATGCCAGCTGTTCTAACCAGTTCCAAAAACCTCAACCAGCAAGTATTCCAATTTATTACATGATTCTACCCTTATTCCATTCAATAAACCCATTCTATAAATTGTGATATTAAACGTTCGTTTAATAACAGGAAATAGTGCCAGGTGGCCTTTGACTTCAGGTTTGTGGTCTGTTAACATTCCATAAGCTACATCTCAAAATACTATAGCTTCCAATATTTTTCCAACAAACTATTATGAATGAAGAGTTTGAAAAATGATATCATAAAATATACGCCAATATATGCGCCAAAGAGTCTTTATTTATCTAGGACTATTTCTTTACACGGCAAACAACGAATAGTGACGTGAAACGTCATCGCATGTCTTATAGAAGCCGATGTTAGTTTCGCGTCCCATTTGTTGATTTAAGTATGTTTTGTCGATGTTTTGGATCATGTAATAAATAGAATCTACAACTCGTCCCCAGTTTATAGCAGAAATTACAAAACTCGTCCAGTAAATTAGGTCTGGACGTTGTAGATCCTCTATATAAAAACCAGGCTATTTTTACTGGACCCTCTGGGAAAACTAGGAATACCTATGACGATTAGCATGAAAAGACACCGACAATAACAGCAAACATGAAATGCAACCACAAATATTGAAATCAAATTTAATAAATGTAAACTTGTATGTCTTAAAATGACAAGCTATACTGACTAGTTCTGTTAATCTCAAGCTTAACTCAGACACCTCCTCCTATTCCCGGTCCCCAACAGCATTGCGGGCAAGCCCGAAACCTCGTGTGGGATGGAGGCCATTATTTGGGATACTATGAAAAACTATTGTACTACTTTCATTTTACTACTAGGAAACAACGCTCATGAATATTAGTTAGCTGACTCTTTGTGATTCTTCATGTTGGCCATCGTGTTGTTTGATTGGTTCGTTGGGTAATTGGTTCACCTACACTTAGAAGGAACCTAGTTTCTGATTGGTCCACTAGCATCGATGACTTATGTCGTGTGCAAGACGATAATATAACCGTGTGCAAAACAATAATATCGCCATGTGCATGAGGCACCTGGCTAACACGAAAATGGTAAACAAGCCGTGCAAGCACATAAATCTCTTTACTCTGTAAATTGCCTTTCAATTTCAGAAGATCAAGACTCAAAACAGAAAAAGAAAAAAAGGGTTTGTATATATCAGGGTTTTTGCCAGAGGGGCAGTGGGTCACTTTTAGTATCACTTTCCCCATTACCATGTTTCTGCTCTCACTCCCCTAACTGATCCTCAAATTGATGCCTACATCAATTGGCTATCTTCCACTAAATAAAACTAACAGGGAATAATGACCGAAAAAAAATATTATTTGCTCATTTTAATCAATTCCCAGCAAAGATAAATATCTTCAAGGATAGACACATTTACAAGTATCGCCTTATTCTGAAAGATAGTTCTGAAAGTTGCCATCACTGAATGCCATGTGCTTGATTCTGCCTAGTTATGTCGTGATTACATTGTCAAATAGAACATGTTGCCATCCCGATTTGTGCTAATCATGTAGACCAGAATGTCGCCAGATGCAAGCTGGTGACAATTGATCATGAATATTTCATGGCCAAGCCAGGGTTGGGCATCCTTAGATATAATCAATTATAAATTCTAAACTCATCTATTTGTTTTGTTGAATGATTTTCTAATATTTTCAGATTTCCAGGATGGAGAGTAGTGATTCAGAATCTGATGACGGTATGACATTAAATCTTAGGCCAAAAAAAAATTATGTTTTGTTTCTCTGGCAATTTTATTTTCAAATCAGTGTGGGCAGGCAGGTTTTATTTTTATTATTTATTTCCCAAAGGACATACCATCTAATGCTTACAGCGCATTGTGGCAAATTTGTATTATCTGTAACCGTTTGTTTTAGCCTACCAGTATTTCCAAGAAAATTTACTTTGTTAATCCATCCAAAATTGAGTTGGCATCTACATGAAGCCCAACCATTGTCTCAAAGTTATATTTGTCCCCCGAAAAAAAAAATTCGGGGGACTATTAAAATAGCCGATGTCCGTCCGTGTGTCCGTGCGTCCGGAAATGGTTTCCGGATGATAACTTTAGTTTCGGTTATTAGATCAAAAGCAAATTTCATAGGTGAGTTTATCAGACCAAAATAAAGGTCAAGTTAGAATATGGGTTTCCTCCGCCCATTTTTGCGAGAGTTATGGCCCTTTTTTGACTTAGAAAACCCCTGAAAGTTGGTTTCCGGATGATAACTTTGGTAGAGTTAATCGGATTCAAACCAAATTTGGTATATTACTTTCTCCCAGCAAAACACAGGTCAAGTTCGAACATTTTTGGCAGAGTTATGCCCCTTTTTCGACATAGAAAATTCAGTTTTTCTTCTGTTTTTTGGTTTCCGGATGATAACTTGATTTTGGATTGTTTATATGCAAAACCCGTTTTTTTGTGGATTACTTATATCAAAATACAGCTCAAGTTTGAATTTCGGTTTAATCCGATAATTTTTGCGTGAGTTATGGCCCTTTTTTGTCCGCGACTCGATATATAAAACCCCAAAAGTTGGTGTCCGGATGATAACTTTAGTAGAGTTAATCAGATTCAAACCAAATTTGGTATGTGTCTTTCTCCCAGCAAAACACAGGTCAAGTTCGAATTCGGGTTCTACCCGCCAATTTTCACCAGAGTTATGTCCTTTTTTTACTTAGAATTTTTGCCAATTTGAGGTTTCCGGATAATAACTTTAGTAAATGTGTACTGAATGAAATTAAATTTGGTATATGTAGGTTCACTAGCACAAAAGACAGATCAAATTCGATTTCGTGTTCCGCCATGCCAATTTTTATGCGCAAACAACGGTCGTATCAAGCCGATGCTTAGAGGCGGACATGAGGTCTACCGACCTTTTATTCGACTTGTTTTACTTAGAAAATTCTCATTTTTTCGGTTTCCGGATGATATCTCAAGTTTGGATCCTTTAATTGCAAATACCGTTTATGTGTGGATCAGTCATATCACGATACAGGTCAAGTTCGAATTTGAGTTTGAACCGATGATTTTTCTCAGAGTTATGGGCTTTTCGACTTAGAAAATTCAATTTTTCTTGTAATTTTCTTCATTTTGTTGACTTTAAGAGTTTTTTTAAGATTTGGTTATTTGTATGCATGTCAGTAATGAGACAATGCACAAGTTTCTTATCCATATAGTATACTTCTACAAAGCCTCCGCTCCAAATGAAGCCACCGGTTCGGGGGACACTGGCCGAGCGGCCTTTTATTTTTGTTTAAATTGCAAGCATGATCACATATTATTTATTCTGTAATCGATTGTCTAGCTGTTTGGCAATTCCTGTGGTCAATCAATCAAAATGTAACTTGGAACTGGAACATTTCTTTTAAAGTAAAATCAGCTGATCCTTATAAATTTGGCAAAAGTTTCTCATGAAACTTATAAGCTGCAAATAGAAAGGATCTATCTAAATCGGTCTGTACTCTGGCAAGTGTTCGCTTACAGATAGGACTGTATCAGGATTCCAACTCTTTAATTAACTGATTTTTTCTGACCAAACAACAGCAAAATATAACTGATTTTCGGCACTGAAGAATCCTAATTGCAGTTGCACCAAATAAGCAAACATATATGAAAAACAATTCTGACAATACAATTAAACAAGATGCTCAAATTTAGGGAGTCTGTTGCCTATTTTCTTTATATGCTTAAAATTTATTTATATTTTTTCCGATGTCAACAAAAACATTCACTAGGCCGAGTTGAAATCCAATGCGGCGATGCCTGATAAACAAATTTTTTTTTTGGCCTTACAGTTGGACTCACAGCAACTGTTTTAAAGGTGAATTGTATTAAACCAGACATAATTAATTCTGTGATCTCAAGCTTCTCCCTTGTCATTGAAGATATTGTATTGAAATAGAATAAATTCATTCTCTGAACAACCATTTGGCAGGATTCCATTTCTGAACTAAAAGTATTTTGAAACTTTACTATACAGATAGATTGTGGAAGCCAGAGTTTGCACTGGTCCAAACTTTCCAGTGTCCAAATTGTTTTGTGCGAAAACAGTATTTTTTATTTAGGGGGGGGGGGGGTTAATGCTTTGGTAATTTTAAGGACTTCTGCATGTTTTTTGATGTGCTTATTATTTTCTTAGCAACCCTGTCACACCTATTTTCACAGAGTAGTAATGATACAACTGTATGATGCTTTAAATCTTTTCTTTGCAGATCAAGTTGATGAAGAAGTTTCTATTGCTGATATTGTCAGTAAAGCAAAGGTATCTTATGAATATGAAATGACATTTGCTTCATCATTTACACATGACATAGAAATTAGTTGGAATTGAATGATGCTTGGAAGTGAAATAATTGTACCGTACTGACCCGGCTCAAGGCCCATGCCCGTGTTTAAGCCCACCCATATCTTTTGACCAAATTCCATGCACAGGGGTATATTCGTGTTTAAGCCCACCCCATATTTTGTTAAATTTCAGCGGTGGTAAGTAATTATTTGCTAATGATACTTCCCAAATAAATAATTCCAATATATAACGGGAAGAATATTCACAAACGATCGGTGACGGCGAGAATGCCACGAAAAATGGAAAGTTATACTTCGTAGGTAAGTGATAATAATATATAAAATAAAATAAAGTGAATCTTAAAATCTCATTTGTTTATTCAATTATACTTCCTGGGGGAAACCAAACGTCGACAGACATCAAACCCACTCGCTAACGGCGTATATCTGAGAACGCGGTAAACATCAATCACTTCAAAGAATCACGTGCGTGCATCGCACACATGTCAACAACAGTACTGTAAAAACATATTCTTTGTATGTCGGTATGTTCCTACATGTGGCCAAACACAAAAAGAACTCATTCCCTGGTTATGTAAACACACGGTGGGTATAATAATGGGGCAGAAGGGGCACTTGTCATTCAACAACAACAACAGCACAAGATGCCTTCAAAAAAAGAGATACCGATGTCGTATTGGTACCCGGTGGTTTTACGTTTTACGGTATAGACTATAGTCTATAGTATAAACATTAATCTGTGTCAACGGTTTGGGAGCGATGACTCTAAACATTAAAACACGTGTTTTTTGTATACGTATTTACAACGTCATTTCGTTAATTAACTAGACTCACTGGCTTTGTTAAATTGGTCACTATTGTATTGTAACATCTTTGTAGACAACGGGCCATGAAGAGAGCACTGCATGGGTTCATTGTTATCCTAATCGGATTAAGTCGCTCTCTTATATGTTGCATAATATTTCCCTGTACAATTTTCTGACATTTTTTAATTATCTGAACATTGATATAAACTATAGATAATAACTATAGATATAGACTATAGATAGTGGATTTACCCAACTTTCTGAAATGGCAGAAAAATCCGATGACCCATGATGCTTACAAACTGTCATTTATGGGAATTTTGGGCAATAAAACAAGACAACAAGTAATATTTTAATATACACATAAAAATGAAACAAATACTTTCTCAAAGTAACTTATACTTAACTTTATTTAATCTGGAAGACGTGTATATTTCACCGAAACTCTGCTGGATCGACTTTATTTTTTCTTCAGTTTTACTGTCCCGATTTCTTGGGATTTTTGGTTTGCAAACGGTCATATTCGGGTTTAAGCCCACTTGGATTTTTTAGCTCAAATAAAACAAAGGCCCCCTGGGCCTAAACGCGGGTTAGTACGGTAAGCAAAAATTGACCAATATTAGATCAAATGAGTTTTCTTCTAAATTGCAGTTATATGACCTACATCCATGTAGCCACATGTTGATATTTGTACTCCTAATTCCTGAATCTATAATCCAGCTAAGAGGGTAATTTTAGGGTAAAGACATATTGTGGACTTGTTTGATTGAATTAATTCTATAAGTTAGTATTCAAACATTATAATCATTGGAAGAATTAGCAATGAACTAAGATTGTCGAAAATTCCAACCGCAACATCTGTACCGTTTCATCGAACTCCAATTGTTGAACTATGCACAAATGTAAATATTTACTACTTTATACGGGACACGTTATTGGGCAAATACATTACGACAATGATTATGCCAATAATAGTCACTGCGTGTAATTCGTTTACAACAATGATCAAGCCTTGAAATAGGGTGTCTGTCATTTGCAGAATGAGGTCCCCAGAGGGTGAATTTAGTGATGCTACCCCGCATAGCGGGCTAGCATCACCAAATTCACCCTCTGGGGACCTCATTCTGCTGACAATGATGCTGTTTTCTGACTATTTTGATATGAAATTTATGAAAATATCTTAGCTTTGGTATGATACTTTGTATTCCATATGGAACACCACAGCAGAGTGTTTCACATCACTTTAAATAGTCCTAACGATAATATAATGACACCTTTGAACCTGAATATATACTGGATAGAGCAGGGTGTTTCGATGTTTG
The DNA here is from genome assembly GCA_032622095.1 of Siphonodentalium dalli. Classification (NCBI taxonomy): domain Eukaryota; kingdom Metazoa; phylum Mollusca; class Scaphopoda; order Gadilida; family Siphonodentaliidae; genus Siphonodentalium; species Siphonodentalium dalli. The sequence continues at coordinate 106,762,318 of CP136066.1, forward strand.
TATTTTTCTTTATTCTTACATGGAATTGTTTTAAAAAAAATTCTTTTTCATTTTCTAGGCTAAGGCGAATGATTTCTCGAACAAAGACTTGTATGACAATGGGAGTAGCAGTGAAAATGACAGTGATGATGGTAAGTTTATATTTGGTCAGATCAGAAATTTGGTATTGGTCCCAATTACCCCAAATTACTTAAACATGTCTCAATGTACCATTTCGATAAGAAATGAGAATTTGTTCACAATCACATTTGAAGCTACAAACACTCATACTGAGCCGTTCATCCATAAATCAGATATTTATATATTTGCATTTATAAAATATGAAACAACAAATTTATTACAGGCGACAACAGACATGAGCGAAACTCTAAATAGTGCTTACATATCTAATTTCTCTTAACAAACTTGTTCTCTCATTCTCTCCATCCCTTTTTTGTCAGCTAACCTGAAAAAAAAATTCAGGAAAATATAAAAAATTAGTATCAATTGAAAATGTGAAATATGTATACTTATATTTCAACGGAAAAAAAAAGGTCTCAATTTTTGGAGACAACAATGTGTATTATGTCGTGTGTATGTAACATATTCTTCTCTTGGCTTTTGAAGGGAGAACGTCCAACATGCAGTGTGCCTACTTTAGAACCTAAATGATAAATGAATAAATAAATAAATGAATAAGTTTTCTTTAAACTGTCATATTTTCTATTAATGTGCTTTGGTGCATTTATTGTATTACTATTAAATGTCACATTTTTTTTTCAGAAAAAAGAAATTCTACTGATAAGGATTCAAGTCAAGGAGAGGAGGATGAGGGTTTTAACGAAATGTCTGCTGCCCTTCGGGCCAAGTTGAAGAAGGTAATTAAATAATAATAATAATGACAATTTTAACCAGGGACCAGCCAAGAGTGCGACTTGGGAGACATAATTTCACTAGTTTTGTCCCATGGAGAAGTGACCTCTCTCTCACATACCAGTACGAGTATGTCCCAACAGCACATTTAAAGTATATTTACTGATTATGATGGTGTTTTTTTTCTATGATGGTTTTATAAATGGGCTCTTGTGTTGCATAATACTTATTTGAACATAGAAGCATGATGTTGGGGTGTAAATTGAACTTTAGCCGTTGTTACTTTTCCCTGATAATAGTCCACATCTCCCTAAAAACCAAAGTGAGTAGAAGTAGAAGTGACTTGCCCAATTTGAAACCTCTTGGCTGGCCCTGTACTTAATAATTGTTCTTAGACGCTTAATTATTTGCTCTTATACACAGGGTTCCCGCAGGGCCTTGGATTCAAGGAACGGCCTTGAATTTGACAAGGTGTGGTTCAAGGCCTTGAAATCCTGGAATATGGGCAATGGGCCTTGAAAAGCCTTGAATATTCGCGATACAACAACACGCCGATGATCCGTAATTAATCACCTCTTACATTTCTCGGTTTACGGTAAATGACCGCATTGGAGCGAGATATAAATAGCGCAGTTATATTATAATAGAGCAGCGATGAATCGAGCATTCTCATTGGATAGTTGCAATGACGTTGGCCAATCGCAAAGCGCGACGTATTATCGCATGTGACTGTCATGTCAGTCTGCTAAAATGTTGTCGTGTGTGTACTGTTTTTCGATGATTGTTTTCGATAATTACCAATAAAAAATGGGGAAATGCACATTCCAAGATTGTTGGTTAACTTCCGAAAGTTACAAAGACTGGTTAATGATCGTTCTGGGCGACAGGTATTCTGCAAAATGCAAACTTTGCCTGAAAACATTTAGCGTGGCGAACATGGGAAAGGCCGCGTTGGATTCCCATGTGAAATCTGACAAACATCTTAAAGTTTTGAAGGACAAAAAAAAGACGCTGCCATTTCCATTCGTAGTCGGACCTAAAAATGATTATCTGCATTGAATTGTGTGAGTATAATAATCTGGGAAAAGTACCAGGTATTATAGTACCCAACCTGAGTAATGTTAATAATTACTAACATGGCAATGTGTGATAGGATACTGATTAATTTATTTTAAGGCCTTGAAAATCCTTGAATTTGGGTATCAAAGGGCCTTGAAAATAGCTGAAAAATGTCGCGAAACGGCCTTGAATAGCCTTAAATTTGATCAGTCCTTGCTTGCAGGAACCCTGATACACAATTGTTTTAGTCTTTTCTACAAACCAACCAATGAACCGACTGCAGCCATCTGTACTGCCACTGCTCTGGTTTGATCAGAACATGCTCTGATACTCACCTTTATAACAAGCTGACTACTGGTACATGTTTAATGCATGAGTGGTGCGAAGCCATCACAGTATGACTGACTTTGTTCAAGGGTCACAACTGGGCAGGGTATAACTCTACAGTCACACTCCACTTAACTCGAAACCTAGCCACTGTTTTGATACTCAGCGGTCCACTGGCAAGTATAGAACTCTTATCGGATCATTGTGTTGACAGCAACAATAAGTTGAACACTCTAACCATTGAGCAACCAAGCTCTATGCTCTAATGATTTGAAGTGACATGAAATCCCTTGGGTTCCGTTTTGTATATACTTTGCTTGTTATCGTGTGTATCTAAATCCCATGGGTTCTGTTATATGTTTTGTGTATACTTTGCTTGTTATTGTGTGAATCTAAATCCCATGGGTTATGTTATATGTTTTGTGTATACTTTGCTTGTTATCGTGTATGGGATAAATTGTATATTATCAGCAACAGGATTAAATGGTTCCAAGTATTTGTGGAAAAGAATTTTGATGAAGAAAAATTTCATGTAGTACAGTATGATAGCCAGTTACAATTAATGCATTTTCAATCCAAGCCCATTATTGGCATAGCTACCATCACTCGAACCTCACATCTCTGATGCGATTCTTGTTTTGAATGGAAACAATTCCTAATTTCTAATATAGGGAGCCACTAAAAAGGACAAGAGCAAAAAAGAACCAAAAGAACGGAAGTCAAAACAAAGAGCATATGATGCAATGGACTGTCATAGTGAAACACAGCGACTCATGAGAGGTATATTGTCCATTATTTAATGCTTAACCTCTTCATAGCTGATTGACGTTGCAGCATTTTGTGCTGCAGGGCCAATTACATTATGGTAATTTTACAGGTGAAAAATATAATGGAAATATCACTAAAAATCATAAAACAAACTGCATTGAAAGGCTATTATCACACCCTGGAACACTGTTGATAACATCAAGATACACTCGTTCTGAGGAACTGAGTTTACATTATGATTGATGGCTGACTCCTAGTGCGCTAAAGTAGATCCGTTCTCAATATGGACATATAGCACACATCGTTATATTCTACTTTTTGTAGCAAGCAAGATAAATGCAGGCGTGTTTGATGTAGTGATATTGAGTGAATTGTTAATCTTAACTGGGTTCATTTCAAGAATGATACATAATATGGTTTGGATATGGGAAGTTCCTACTCATTTTCAAAATTGGGTTTGATCCAACCATTGTTGTCGGAGTTATGTACTTTGCTGATTATATTGGTGCCTGAAAGAGATATTAAAGTGATAGTTATTATATAACTGGAATCAGCTTGTCTGTCAGTTCACCCATCCATGGACACAACTCTGTATGGTTGTATTCTTACACAGATAATTAGTACTATGAGAACCTGTCTACCTTTGATTATTAGGTCCGTCTTACTTTTTTTTGGTGGAGTTATTCCCCTTTTTATACGCCCTTTTAAAAAAAAGAAGGTTGTATTCCGTCTGTCCGTCCGTCCGTTAACATTTTTGGTTTCCGATCGATAACTCCAATTTGGATTACTTGATCTGAACCAAAATGTGTATTTCCCAGCTTGAGGTACAGGCCAAGTTCGAATATGGGTTCCGTCCAATTATTTTTACATGACTTACTGCCCTTTTTCGACTTAGAATTTGACCATCTGTTAACATTTTTGGTTTCCGACCGATAACTCCACTTTGGATTATTTGATCTGAACCAAAGTTGGTATGTGTATTTCCCAGATAAAGATACAGGCCAAGTTTGAATATGGGTTCCGTCCAAATATTTTTACATGAGTTACTGCCCTTTTTGTCTGCCGACCCAACGGGTTCTGAGGACTATTATAATCAGCACGTGCGTCCGTGCGTCTGTCCGAGGTTTCCGGATGATAACTTTAGTTAGAGTGAACCAAATTAAATTAAATTTGGTATGTGGATTTACTAGCAGTAAAGACAGGTCAAGTTCGAATTCTGGTTCCGTCCGCCAATTATGCTCCTTTTTGTACTTAGAAAACCCCTGAAAGTTGGTTTCCGGATGATAACTTTAGTCGAGTTAATCGGATTCAAACCAAATTTGGTATATTACTTTCTCTCAGCAAAACACAGGTCAAGTTCGAACTTGGGTTCTGCCCGACCATTTTTGGCAGAGTTATGCCCCTTTTTCGACATAGAAAATATTTTCTTCTGTTTTTTGGTTTCCGGATGATAACTTGATTTTGGATTGTTTATATGCAAAACCCGTTTTTTTTTGTGGATTACTTATATCAAAATACAGCTCAAGTTCGAATTTCGGTTTAATCCGATAATTTTTGCGAGAGTTATGGCCCTTTTTTGTCTGCCGACCCACCATATAAAACCCCAAAAGTTGGTGTCCGGATGATAACTTTAGTAGAGTTAATCAGATTCAAACCAAATTTGGTATGTGTCTTTCTCCCAGCAAAACACAGGTCAAATTCGAATTCGGGTTCCACCCGCCAATTTTCACCAGAGTTATGTCCCTTTTTTACTTAGAATTTTTGCCAATTTGAGGTTTCCGGATGATAACTTTAGTAAATGTGTACTGAATGAAATTAAATTTGGTATATGTAGGTTTACTAGCACAAAAGACAGATCAAATTTGATTTCGTGTTCCGCCATGCCAATTTTTATGGATTATTTGATCTGAACCAAAGTTGGTATGTGTATTTCCCAGTTAAAGTTACAGGCCAAGTTCGAATATGGGTTTCGTCCAGTTATTTTTACATGAGTTACGGCTCTTTTTCAACTTAGAATTTGACCAATTTCATAATATTTCGGTTTCCGACCGATAACTCCAGTTTTGATTATTTGATCTGAACCAAAGCTGGTATGTGTATTTCCCAGCTAACACTACAGGCCAAGTTCAAATATAGGTTCTGTCTAATTATTTTTACATGAGTTACGGCCATTTTTCGACTTAGAATTCACTGCATTTTGGCATTGAAATTAGGGGTATATCAGATTTTCTTCAAATGTAAGCTCAAATATTATTTTATTTTGCAGTAGTACAATTCGAAATGGCTAAAGGGCGTATTTTGCACGCCCTAGCGATGCTCTTGTTACAACTTAGAAATGTTTTGCAATCCTGTTATTTTGTCCCAGCTTGTATTACTTCATATATTGGTCAATGTCTTTGAAACTTGCCACACTGGGAAACTGGGGGTTTTGTGCAGTGTATTACACTTGTTGCTAGTATAAATCTTTGCCCCATCATATTCTGAGATATCTAATAATTAGTGAGCCTCACACTGACTTTAGTATTTTGTTGAGTTTTTTTATTGCGGAAAAACTTATGGAAATTGTTCTTCACATTTAATAGCATTGGTGCCAACTCTGATAGATTAAAATGTACCTTTATTTTCAGAATCTGAATCAAGTCTTCCATATCACCAACCAGAACCAAAGTCATTCAATGCTTTCTTGGCGCGGGCCGCTAAGAAGCAACAAGATTATAGATCTATCCGTGGTTCCAAACATATAGAAAATAGGTAAATAATTTGGACCTCTTAAGTTTTCTATTCTATCATTGCTTTCGATGTATATAGTGTTTATGGCCCATCAACATTTTTATGCTCAATATATAGATGTATAGAGAACTATTAATTTTCCAAATACTGTAAAATAATTGGCATATTTAGCCATTTTGTTATCCAGGCATAAATGATGTTTGCAAAAAAAACTTTTATGAAAATCTATTGGGGAAGTTATGATTTTTTGACAATATTGGGTTAAATTAAAGAAGAAATAATTCTTGTTCTGAATAGGTTTACAAAGTTATAGCTGAAAGTTGCTATAGCAACAACCTGATAGCACACTACATTTATTAAGTATTGATCTCCGTTTTCAATTTCTTAATAAAATGGATGCAATTATATTGAATAGTGTCGACATGAAAATAAATGAGAGTAGAATTATGACAGCTCCTGTTGAAAATGCAAAGTCCAAAATTGTGCAACTACATGTTTTTTTTTTATTTTTGAAGATTCAAAGATGTTTATTTGGTTTTCGTGCATATACAGATGCACAGATAACCTGACTGATAAGAAAGGTTATATATACAAAACTTAAGGGTAATCGTATTCATCTGTGTGGAGATTAGGGGGAACTCAAGTTTTTGCAGTGTTTATATGTGCTTTAATATATTTATTGATTTTCATCCCAGGAGATTGGAGGTTCTGCAGGATAACATGTCTAAAGGTGTTGAAGACACTAGTGCTACTGTAGAAGATAACACCATAGACTCTACTCCATCTGATGGTCTCGTCCTGCCTTTGTTGAACCGTGTAAAGAAACGACTTTGTGAAGGCAAAAACAATTTGCCAAAGTGTATATATGAAGATATTAACGGTGACGAATGTGATAGTGTGGAGCCTATGGATTTATCAGAACCTATTGCCGCTGTTAATGCTAACGGAGATGAGGATAGTGCGGAGAAAAAACAAATTCTGGATGATATTTCTCCATCAGAAAAATGTGATAGTGATAAAAAGGCCCCAGGTGTGTCAAATTCTTTAGATTCTGAAGATGAATTTGATACTCTTCCAGATCTCGTAATTGAAACGACAAAAACTAGCGATGACAAACCACTAGCTGATGATGAGGTTTCTGAAGTTTGTGATAGTGCTAAAATAGATTCAGTTGTTGATGATTCAAAGGGTCGTTCTATGAATGATAATTCTGGAAATGATAAAATCACTGCTGAGTCAGAAGAACAACATGAACCGTCCATACAAAACTCTGTAAAACATAATGCATTCTCACATGAAGAAGTGACACAAAAGCCAGTGATACAAGAAACACAGGAAGAAAAAATTAATAAGGTTTTAAGTGACATTAGTAATACGCTTAGTGAAAACAAAGCTGCCACTCACGAAACCCCAGACACTGACAAGCAGAAAAGTAGAAAATCTAAATTAGCAGCCTTCCTTGATTTGGATAGTTTGCCAAGTCTAACGCCGAAGGTTGGCTTGGACACTAAAGAGGTTATTGTTCTTGATCAATACGATAATAACACTCCTCGTCATCCAGGTGTGGATAATCTGCTAGCCAGGTTGATGCACCATTCTTCAAAAAAGAAGAAGGAGAAGCCAAGTGCTGACATAGATATAAGGTATGTGGACAACTTTAATGGGCAAAAAAAAAAAAAAACAGTTTGAGGGGGGGGGGGGGGGGGGGGGGGGGGTATCCTTTTCTCCCCTAAAATATTCCTCTGACCCTAAATTAAAAAATGAACATTTCTTTATCCAAAAATTATTCCTGACTATCAACAGCAAAATCTGTATATCACATGCTAATGCAGCTATAATAGTTAAAACTAATGCTAGTGAGGATTGGCGTGCAAACCGCACATGAAAGGTTTTAATGCATCTACCTTTATATATTGAACAACAAATTTATAACCAGTTTCAATTGCAAGTTTTCATGCATACTGTTCTTTAACTTTTCCATGGCTGGAGCTTCCTGAAATTTTGCAGAAACCTTGTGTCAATGCATTCTCTTATATATGCGAGTCTGCCATAGGGAGCCGTGCATATATAAGAGAATACATTGGCCTAGCAATGTTTTTTTTATTATTTTGATCTATATAACTATTTTTATAACATTGCTCTAAAATACTAAAAATAAAAATAGTGTTTCCCAAAGCATGTTGAATAATAGTGTTTCCCAAAGCATTTCCCAGTGGTAGGTTTGGTGAGATTGTTTTCTTACTTTCATTTTTTCCTTCATGGTATATCTGTGACGCTCTAGCCTGTCTGAGGGTAATATGTTATGTCCGTTTATATGGGAATAATTTAGTGACTGGGATCAATGAAGCTTTTTTTTCTTTGGTAAGTATTTGATCAATATTGACAATGAACTCGAGGCAAAACTGTCTTCAATTTGCCAGTTACTGTTAACATCCATCTTGAGACTTCCGACTTAATTACTCCCTTTACAATTGGACTGATTTTGAATTGTTTTACTGATGTCATTTCCACGACAGGTTAAGAGATATTTCACACATGCAGTTGTTACCCCATCAGAAAATTGAACTTAGGCCTTTCATTTTCAGTAATTAATTACAAAGGAAGATATATGCTTATGTTTTAAAGACATATTATGGACTTATTCGGGTGCGTGAAATTGATAAGTTAGTACACAGGCTCTATGGCAACCTGTGGGATATAGCATTCTACTAACATCGTTGAAAATTTCAAAGAAATCGACTATACCACTCCCTAGAAAACATCGTCTGAACTACGCTCAATTGTAAATATTTACATCTCGATTCGGGATGCAAATATCAGCGATAAACTAACACAAATGATTTTGCCATCGAGAGTCATTGCATTCAATTAATATATAATTATGGCGGTGTGTATTGTCAATTTGGATTAATATTCGTAAAAAATAACTACTTTGAGCAAGATTATTATCAATTTCTAGTTGATCACCTACCGGAGTGTTTCACATCACTTTAAGGCTTTGGCAGAATAGATCTTACGTGTTTATGATTTGTTTTAGTTGCATCAGATTTGTCTGAACAGCATCAGCTTATTTTTTCTACTCAATTCCACTAACATATTATTCTACTATAGTATTGTACAGAAGGATATGGTGGATGATAAAGCTGAGTTATCGATGAAGACTGTAACGTACCACGCAGACAAACCAGATGACAACCCTCTTCTTAAACTTGAAGCTCCAGGTAAATTGATATTTTCATTTTATTTGTCATTTATACATTAGAAAAACAACCTTGGTCATACATTGTAGTACTTTTGATCTAACTTTGTTGCTGATACATTCCGCTTATTGAAGTTCATTGTAAATTCTACAAAGAATGGCATAAAACCCACGAGAATGTCCATATGTACTGCTTTAAAGACAAGTCACATTGCCCCCGGATGAATTGGATATCGCCAGATGACTCCTCTAACTGACAAATCCCAAACTCTTGATATATTCCTTCCCCAGATAATTATACCCCCAGTAACTAAGTTATGGAGGGGGGGGGGTAAATAGGAATCAGCTTGTCCGTCGGTTGTCTGTCCGTCGGTCTGTGGACACATTGTCTGAGCTTGTACCCTACATTTTTCAATCAATTTTAAAAAAACTTCCCCCAGATATTTACCACTATGTGAACCTGCGCACCGGCGATTATGAGCTCAACCAGACTTTTCTAGTGGAGTTATCCCCCTTTTTCGACTTAGAAATTTTTCGCAACATGCATAATATTGTCGGAGCTTTTTTTCTTCATAAAATGGGTAGGTTAATATGGCTACCTCAATGTAGCCCAATTGCACTGCAGGGGGGGGGGGGGGGGGGGGGGGTATCATTAGTTCCACTAGGACAGTCCCACCTTAGATTTATTGAAAAAGGAGGCCTCCATCTGCATTGAGAGGCTGAAAATCAGTTGGAATGTGTGAAGTTTAATCTCTGAACAAAAACATTTTGTACTCTAAAAATAATGAATTTAATTTCAGGTGCAAAGCTGGTTGCTCTGAAAGAAAGTCTGGCACAGAAAATGAAACAGAGGCGCGAGGAGCACAGACAGAAGAAAGAGGAGATATTTGCTCTAGAGAATGAGGAGGGTTTCCAAGAGGAGGAGGAAGCAGAGATGACCGACTCCGAGATGTCAGAGGACGAGGAGTTTCAGGAGCAGTACGGAGACGACGAGGGAGAGGAGGAAGAGGTAAGAGCTGAGAGAAAGGGAGTGGCATTCAGTCAGGGTTTAATGAACGAGCTACTGGACATTGGCCATTCGTAAACTAGATACCATTTAGTTGAAGAATGTCCAGCCGTGAGTCTATTAACCGACTTAAAACACAATTTTATAATATTAAACAAGGAAAAATTACATTGATGCAGATGAAAAATTCTGATAAAGTTTTTGTGTATAAAAGTAGTCCTTGGCTGACAACAAAACTTTCGTGCATGTGGAATTTGTGGTGAACACAATTGTATGCATATAATTATATACAGGTACAACTCTTTTCGAAACTAAACATCGATGTACGCAAACATGATACCATATCTGTTTTGTGCTGTAAATAGCATTGTATATATACGTAATATATATTTATGAAGCAATTACATGTATCTGTATTTTCGGCACATGTGAATTTTAGGACATTGTTGACTCAATCTCATTGATGTTTCCAGGAGTCTCAAATGCCTCCATTTGATAGATACTCCTGGTATGCAAATGAGCAGCACGCCTCTTATCCGACTAGGAAATGGATTACGTGGGATTCATAAGCACTATGCAGATGTTTTTTATGTTTTGTTCAAAGCATGGAAAAAGTGCCAACTTGGAGAAGTAGAAGGTCGATGTAGAGCAAAGAAGCTCGGTTTTAATATATTATATAGATATGTAGATATTACAGTAATGCTTTAATTAATCGACTCCTTAACCACAGCAGAATTATGGGTAACTTTTCAGGATTTAGTTGGAAATATGGCTTGTTGCCATTCATCGGAAAGCCATATTTCCGACTAAATCCTGAAAAGTTACCCATAATTCTGCTGTGGTTAAGGAGTCGATTAATTAGAGCATTACTGTATTTGTATAGCTTGCAGTGATGTACCAATTCCGAAAATAGACCTGTGCAGGAGGATCACAAATCAACAGGCCATGATCCAAAGCATTTTCTTAGGCACAATTCAATTAGTTTCATTTGGCTGAAATGTTTTCACTTCAAGACTCTCTACATGCAATTGTGGGAGGCATCAAAATTTGCCACAGCTGGTAACAGGTGTCACTATCAGGCAGTGATACTTTTATGGAGAACTTGCATTATTTTGCTAAATGAACAATATAGTTTAAGTCCTTGGGTGTTTCTGTTTGAAAATGGTGCGACTCCTTTGTGATAATTTGGAATGGTGGGTGCTCCCACCCGATGCCGCCCGGCATGAGCACATCCCTGAGCTTGTTATGCTTAGAGTTGTATAACAAGCCCGACTTATGCGTTGATGAATAATGGTGGGCATCCTTCCGTCCATAATAACATTACATATAGAGAGGTGAGGTGCATCCATAATAACATTACATATAGAGAGCAGGCCTTCGATTCTGTAAAATGCAGGAGTGTGGTTGGTCACTCGCCTAACCTGAAACCCAGGCGTGTGATTTTGGTGGATATTTCGGGGGTATAAAATGACAAACGAAGACTCAAAATTAAATCAATTTTATCACCATTGTGATTCATCTTGTACACATGTATTCTCCACATTGAAGTAATTAAAACTCCATTCTCGAATTGCGTCGTAATGCTTCCGTTGGATGTAAGTTGTTATGAAATGCGGTCAGAGACCATGTAATATCTAGCCGAGAATTACTCAGACCTACATACGAATGCGACGACATCGCTAAACACACCTGACTATAATAATGTTCTAGCGCATGCGCAAAACTTAAAACAATTACTTCCGTCGTATACGGCATGTCTGTCAGTCTTCTCCAGCAAACAAGGTTGATCGTTATTATAAACCCTTTTTCAATCGTGCGCCTAATATCGCCGAGGAGTGTGATTAATTACTCGCCAAGATTTAATTTCAGGCGTGCTATGGTGCGCGAGCGCGATCGCACGCCTCATAATCGAAGGCCTGAGAGAGGATGTAAGGATAACATGTCTTCTCGATGTAAGTGTGATAACTTTAACAAATTTGGTCCATGGCTTCATCACATAAATATCTTGAATAATTTTGAAAGCCTTGTCCGAATGATTTTCTTTCTGCAGTTATGCCTCCTAGATTGTTTACCGGTTGTCTATTTCGCAACGTGAGTGTGATATCTTTAACAAACTTAATCTGATCATGGGATCATGGCTTCTATTCATGAAACTCTTGAATGTGTTTGGAAACTAGTCCTGTCTGAAGTGAAGTGCCTCCTGATTTGTATTCTGTGTTTCAATATTACCTTGTAAGCTGTTAACTCCATCAAATGTTTTCTGACTGAGTTTTTGACTGAATTCAGTTGGTGGGTTCTGCTCAAGCACACATTTTATTATGCTAAATCTTGACCACAGCATCTCAGATTTGTAACTCTTGTTTTTTGTAGGGTGCCACGATTAACCATTGATAAAGCCGATAATCGATTACCATTTCCGTCGTCGATTAATCTCCGTTATTTATTTCGGACGTCGGAAATACTGTGTTTGTTTTGCACAGTTTAATCTACAACCGAAGGTTTAACAACCTTTGATCATGCATCAGAGAGATTCTGACAACATGAGTAACTTGTTCTGAGTCCTGAAATTTCTGGGTGGGGGAGGGGGGGGGCACCTTTGTGATTGTTATCCACACTTTGGAAGTTTTCTGAAACTTATAGTTTCCGTAACATTAGATTCCTTTTTTTTTTAGGAACCGCCGGTGGTCCGTCATGCATTCCTACTTTTATATTGTTTGGCCATTGATAACACTGAAATTAATGACTATGTTCGTTCTAATGAACTCACAATTATTATAACCATGACATCCCTGAGAAATGTGCTAGTATTGAATACATTGTGCTCATTAGTCATTTCCGGTTGTTTATGGTGCACATTATTAACATAAAAATTACATCAACCGAGTTTTGCAGCTGGTTTTATTCTGGGCTAGTTTCACAATTGTTTACCAGTTATCAGTGGAGTGAGAAACTAGTAAATTTAACTCTCCATCTAGTCTTTCTTAATCTATGAACGAAACTGACATCCTGATATGGTCTAGCAGCTGAAACGATGATAAACCCCAACAAAGCCTTCCTGACGGTGCCGTGATATATATAGCCACTGAGAGTTGCATGAAATTCCCAAATAACCAACAAAAAGAAATTTAATCGGAATGTATGTAATTTATACAATCAGAGGATTGCACATGTAATGTTATTTACAGAAAATACTTTCACTGAAATCTCTTTACACCTATAGGAACAAACTCACAACTGACTTTGAGCACCTTCACTGTGCACCAGTGGCGAACCTATTTGATTCAAGATTCGATATCGGCCTCCCGTTTTGATATTTCTAATCTATAGTAAAGTGCCGAATCGTAGGGTCATATCCATATCTGACTCCATACTTCCAGGCTAACCCATTCGTTGATCAAGAAGCAGAAGATGATGATGATGAAAACGGAGATGACGCAGATGATGAGAGTGAAGTAAATGAAGAGAATATGAAACTCCGCCTCGATTTTTCTGATGAAGAAAATGATGCTGATGAAGATGAAATTAAATCAGGTTTGTTTATTTTTATTTTTAAGAACAATTTTGTCCCAGATTAGTTAGATGTTATCAGTGAAATCAAACATCAAGATTAAAAACACACATTGTGGCGATTGCGCATGCCATCCACCATTAACATATTAAAAAAAGGATAGTATCTTTGATGTAAAACCAGCAGTATGAGTAGCTGTCACTTTTCAACAGAGATTAATGTTTAGAACAATCCTTTTGGTGAAATGGTGGAAAATACATTATTCCATCTTTACTTTCAGACAATATTCATTCAACGAAGAAGAAACCACAGCGTTTGTGTATCTCTGATGACGAGGATAGCAATGATCTGATAGACCAAGGTTTGCTTCACTTACTATGTTCCACCAGTCCTTCGTTTTTGAAGTGCAAAATAGCTATTATGCTTTATCCCACCTGGAATTCACTCACTCACTTCAAAATTTAATCAAACGATACCACCATCTTATATCTGCATATAATGAGTGCAGACATCACAATATCACATCTCTCTGATTGCTTTGACTGATAGACTTTGTCTGCATCACAGTGCACCCTTAGCTTCCCAATTAATGGGTTCAAATAAAGACATAGATATTTTGATGTCTTGATTTCTCCATAGAAAGTCATTGCTATGTTGCATTCTCTCAGTCATGTTTTGTGTCGACCAAGAATGCAAGGCGCTATTGTGCGCCTCAATAATGGAAGGAATGCAAACGGATATTCATCAAGATTCTTGTCTGAAATGAATTGTGTATGGTAATCAGTATGCCTAAGTGACTTGTCAAGTTTCTACAGGATAAAATAATTTATTTTATTTTTATAATAACTGTTATAACCACTAACTTGAGCCTGGTGAGTGTTTCTGGTTTTTGTGAAGTCGTTGATATTTATATATTGATGCCAACTTTATAATGTTGAGAAGTCAGCGGGATGGACCCAGGGTTATGCAAAGAAATCTGAAATGGATTAAAGAAGATCTATCTCTTCCCAGCAACAACAGAATTTATATGAAACTTGTTTTAAAGGCATGTATTGTTCTTTCCAAACAAATCAAGTGGCACAATCGGGTGTTACAAATATTTCACCTAAAAGTAAATGTGATTAATGTTCAGGAAAAATGTAAACGATGTTCTAATAATAGCTACACTTCTTGTCACAATTCATCAAAAATCATTTTGTAATGAGATAATCTCACATTTACTGGTCTCTATGACTCAAAATTATTATTTTATACCCCTGTTCTGATTAAAATTATACACGTACTGAGTCTGATGAAATTGGGTAGGTGTTGCATTGCTACAAGTAGATATTACGTAATTGCCAGCCAATCACAGTAATCATCAGTAAATCCATGTAACCAATCAGGCGATAGTTGCATAGAATCACCAAGACAAGGGGAATTCCTTCAGCCAGCGCGATTCCAGTAAACCCAGCCAAAATATCTAATTTAACAAAGATGGCCAATTTCACACAGTGTAAAAATTCAGAGTTTACGACAACCAATTAAACACTGAAAAGCATATATAAAGAGTCCAGAATTGACCAATATTTAATACCTAACATGTCCAATATAATTGAATAATATCAAGAAATTCAACATTTAGTACTGAATAATTTAGAAGTCGCGATGTCATAAATTTATTTAATTTCCGGCATATGATGTTGATTTTGAAGTGAAACAAAGAAAATTTTATTTTGTTTCGATTCATAAATGTATAAAATGTGATAGATCACAATTAAAAATATGTCAAGGCACAGAAGATATTCTGAGAGAATGCTTAGCATCAATTTTTGTGAAAATTGAAAGTCGTTCTTGGAAACATATGAGACAAATAGCGGATTTTGTCAGACTCAGTACATGGATCGTCTAGAGTATAATTTTAAACAGAATTGTTTATACCCCTGAATCTATACAGAAAGTTTCGGGAAGACATACCACATTTAAAATTTTGGGCAAAAGAGCAAAGTTTTTTACTTTGACATATTACGTTTTCTTCATATTAAACATGATATGGGGTAGACTTTTATATTGAGCATCCTTTGTTTTTTAACTTTTGGTTTGAGACCTCATATATACTATGTTTTCAGATGACCAGAAACAGGAGGAATCAGAAGAGAATGCTGACGAACACATTGATGGTGATCCGACTCAGTTTCAGGTCTGTATTTATAGCAGTATATTAGGCCACACAAAGTTGATTATCTGTTTCTCTGTAATTTGCATAGTTTGATGTGTAATCAACTGTTCTAGCTTTGGATTTGTTTGTCAATCTGTCTGCAGACTCTGCACATATGTGAGTCCCCCCAGTGGGAGGGTAGTAACAAATTTGCAGGAAGTTATGCCGTTTTTTTTACATCTGGCATTTTCGGGGACCCACCACCCCCAAACCTGCAATTTTTATTTATTCTTTTAGTCCCAAATTTTTGACACCCACTCCCCAAATTTCACTAAATTTGGTCTAAATCGCATAAAACTCTACTGATATCACTCATATGACTGGGAATGATCTCAATTAGTTCAAATAACAGTTTAACCTGTTTCAGAAGCTGTTTTAATTGAAAAAAAAAAGTTTTATAAATTGCTGATCATCTGTAAACCTAGGTGATTGTGCAGAATACACAAAATTTCATAATGTCTAACTATTTCCTGATTAGTCTGTCAACCAGCCCATTATCTAACATTTTCCATACCACTTATGTTAGTCTACTGGAGCAACTTACTTCTATTATACTAAACTAGCTGAAACAGGCTTCCTTTGGGAGCCTATATTCAGCATCGGAGATACATGGGGCCCCCTTTGTGGGGCTTCGCAAACATTTTGATCTTAGACAGAGCCTTCATTTAGCGGTGGCCCCTTTGTGCGCTTCAAGCACATTTGGTCATTGAAAGATTTTGATATATCTATATTATTTTAATAATTTTTTTTTAAAGATTTAATTCCTTGCTCAATTTAACAAAACCAATTTTATTTAATTTTTGTAATTAAAATTTTTGAAAAACTAACACCATTAGAACATCTGCCAGGGTACCCCCGAGTCACCACTCCAAATTTGGTTGAACTCTTTCCAGGGGTCTGAGAGAAAAATCCGGACAGATCCTACTCGTTTATATATATATAGATGACAAGCAGTCACAGCACTATACCAGACTTGGATACGTTCGGTCTTGTGAGAGATCATCTGAGTTGAAAGACATGCAAATAATTCACTGATTGGCTTGATGCACTGATGACTGATATTTTCTACCCATTGGTAGTCACATTAATGTTTGAGACAGTTGCTCGCTCTTTTTACATGCACACAATAATCTAGGCATTAGTTACATCAGGACAAGTTTACTTATATATGCAAACTTAGGTCATTGTACAGGATACACACAATTCCGTAATTTCTAACCATTTCCCGATTAGTCTGTCAACCATCCCATTATCTAGCATTATGCCTTAACACTTTTGTTAGTCTACTGGAGCAACCTCTGTTATAATAAATGACAAACAGTCACTATGCCAGGCTTGGATATTTTAGGTGTTGTGAGAGTAACAGATCATATGAGTTGATAGACATGCAAATATTTCACTGATTGGCTTGATGCACTGATGAACAGTGTGATGACAGTTATATTCTAGCCATTGATAGTCACATTAATGTTTGAGACAGTTGCTCGCTCGTTTTCCATGCACACAATGATCTTGGCTTTAGTTACATCAAGACAAGTTTATTTATTTCAGTTTTCATTTCTCGAATCTACTTTCTGAAGGGTGTCGGGAAGGAATTTTTTCACCCCACCGCCCCATATGCAACATGCCATATAGCTCAATGTCATCTCTACTAAGGCCCATATGAGGTCCCAGTAACATAAATATGGTGTTTTTGCAGTTATAAATTCTTATAATATGTTTTAAACTGTTACAAATGTCATATAAGGGCACAAAAGGTCTTTAGTAAAAAAAATTCATGAGGGTGTAAAAAACACGTTTTTTTGCCCCTCGGGCCACCCACCACCCCAGCATACCTTCCTGCAATTTTTTTACTACCCTGTCCCCCCTGAAACTTTCTCCGAACTTTTATTCGTGCATTTAAAAAAAACTTTGCTCAGATATTTAGTACCATGGGAACATGTACACCTGTGATTATGAGGTCTGTCTGACTATTTTAGTGGAGTTATCCCCCCTTTTTTACTTAGAAATTTAACGTGCATAATTTTGTCCCGCTTTGTATTCCTTGTGTTTTGTTTCGAAAAAACAAATATATTAATATGGCTACCCCAATTGCATTGTGGGGGGGTGTATTCTTAATCCAATTGGGACAGTCCCACCACTTCAGGGTTAATGCACAAGCAATGACATTCATAACTAGAACAGCAGCTCCTGAATGGCTGTGATGTTTTAGTTCTGAATGTCCAGTTAACTGGAGTCCATTAACTGACTTGGACACAGTTTCAATATAATTTCAAAGGAAATACTTTTAGTATTTACAATATTTGGTAACTTGGTTCCCAGTTTGTTTGCCCAACAGTCTTGTATAATTTCTATGTCTAGTAAACAGGGCAAAGCGATCTGTTGAGAGAGAAAGTCATTAAGCAGTGAGATTTCAAGATATATATATTTTTTTTGGATAATTTTGATTAAGATAATATATGGATGGATTTACAGCATGTTTGTGTAAGTTAGTAGTTTGGGAGAAGGGTTAATGTAAGCAGACAATGCTTGATCCCAGATCCCAGATCCTTTTCAACAAATATGTCAAATGCTTTTAGAAGAAATAAATATTGTTTAACTCTTTCATGACGGGAGCTGCGTTGGTGCAACATTAAAGATCTTGTGCCAGTGCATTCTCTTATGTATGCGAGTCTCCCATAGTCTCGCATATATAAGAGAATGCATTGGCTTACAAGGTCAAGGTAAATTTTGTTAGGCCAATGCATTCTCTTATATATTTGAGGCTCCCTATGGGAAGCAAAATTTCAGGAAGCTCCAGTCATGGAAGTGTTAAACCAGTAAGTTAGTAAGATATAAATAACTTCCCAATTTAAAACCATCTCTCTTTATATGATTTTGATCTTTTTTATGAAGACATCGAGGTACCTAATTGATCTATATTTTAACAAAATTTTAATTTTCTCGATCTTTCAAAATAAATACTGATCACTGTTATATATATTTGTTTATTTTTTCAGAAACCTCTAAAGATTGCTCCATTGACATTGCCTGCAGAGGATTCAGAATCATTATTCAAAGAATCTGAAGACGAAGCTACTGATAAGAATGAAACTCCTTCATCGAGCCTTAACTTCTTTCTAGACGACTCTGAGTCAGAACTTCTTGATGCAGATGGGTTAGTATTTTCATTGCATAGCTACTTCCTGGGATGTCATTAGATTGCTAGATACATTTGTGAAGTTGCTGTTTAAGAGCTAAAATAATGATATCTCAATCTTGAATCTCTGCATCATATTGCTTAGTCTTTGATCTCTGATACAATTATTGTTTCATTAAGTTTTGATGACTTCGAGGGACACCAATAATTAAAAAGCATTAATTATACAATAGATCATGGCTTCATGTGGTGTGTATTAGCTGTTCCCACTGCACAATTTTTATAATTTTCAGCTTCCTGAAGGTGTCAAGGTCTGTTACGAAGCCAAATCCGACAATCACCAACAAGATAGCGTCATCTGATGTGCCCGCTACCCAAGATATGGATGAGCTGTTAGGATTGTGCTCAGGGAACTTTGTCGGTAAGTTGTCATCCACACTAAGTGAGCAACACTGAGGTAATAGCAATGTTTGCAAGGTCCGCACTGGCCCAACATTTTCTTTTGCCAAATTAAAATAGTTTTTGCCAAATTTTCTTAGATATTGACAAATTATGTCTTAAGGTGTATGTGGAAAATTCGTTCTTATGTGTTGATATTGATAATGGCTATTCCAAACATATCCGTTGTTGGTATAGATATTTGCAACCATATGATGACGATGCGATTTTTTTTTATTAAAAACAATTGAAATGTTATTATTTTTCCTTGCATTTTCAAAGTATCCACATACTTGTCAAGCGACATCAAAGATGACACAGTCCCTGTACCAAAAGTTAATTGGGTATCTAATTCTGCAGTTTTTCTGACTAACCATGATTTACGATTTATTTAGAGTGACTTTTGGGTCTTTATAATGGCAGAAGACACGCCTAAAGCTGAGGTAAGGTCATCAACACTGGCAGAAGCTACAAAACCGCATAATAACAAAGACAATTGTAAAAATGTGAAGAATGACAAAATGGCATCGCATTCATATCTGCTAAATTCCTTGGAGAATCTGTTAGTAAGCAGGTAATACGACAGGCCTATTATTACACATCAAAAAAAAAATTCAGGTTTTTGCGAATATCATTCTTTATTCATTGAAGAGAAATATCTTTGATGTAGAATACATTGGTGAAGTTGCTGTTTAAAGGTACTCAATCCGATCAGACGGTCCCCATATCATCAAGATACAACAACAACATTTCTTCAAAATACGCTTTATTTATCAGAATCGATTTATTACAACGAAATAATGCTAACCACTGTCATCTATGGTATCAAATTTCCCAAAATTTGTTATTGATCAACAAAATATGGCCGTATTATAACTTAATTATCACAAAATTTGACCGTATTACCACTTGATTTTAGAGTTATCCACCTTCATCTGCAATTTTGTCCGAGACCTTCCGTTTGACCACGTGTTTCTGGGCCACATCATTATTACACATCTCGAGAAAAAACAAACTTTAAAAATCGATACCTGATCACTCTGAGCTTTGATGGGTGGGTTCCTCGACTCAAATCAAATATGTTTTACCCCCGAAGCCAAAGAAATAGTCATTTAAGAGCGTCTGATCGGATTGAGTGCCTTTAAAAGCTAAAATATTTATCTCTCAACCTGGAATCTCTGCAATATATTTCTCAGTCTACTTATATCAGAAGAGAATGCTTTGGTCATGTTGTCCTACACCAACTCAACCGAGTAGGTCAGTTCAAATTTTGTCCAGGACAATGTCCTTGACCTAAGGCTTATAATCAGTCTGGTGTAGGAAGGGAGTGGGCAAAGCATTTTTTTATTTTGGCCTTTGTGTTATTTCAGGAACACAAATGGAGACAGAGAAGCCAACAAACAGGAATTTATTCGGTGCTACTCAGGCTAACACACAGCGTAATATGGACGAGCTGATGGGTCTCTGTTCTGGACAATTTATGTCAAGGTAAGTTATCCCTTGATACCGTCTACTCACTGATGTCGGGTAGTCTTTATATATACATGTAAACAGACCATCTCTATCCTCAATGATATCTGGTAGGTAGTCTTTATATGTAGATGTAAACAGACCATCTCTATCCTCAATGATATATGGTAGGTAGTCTTTATATATACATGTAAACAGACCATCTCTATCCTCAATGATATATGGTAGGTAGTCTTTATATATACATGTAAACAGACCATCTCTATCCTCAATGATATATGGTAGGTAGTCTTTATATATACATGTAAACAGACCATCTCTATCCTCAATGATATATGGTAGGTAGTCTTTATATATACATGTAAACAGACCATCTCTATCCTCAATGATATATGGTAGGTAGTCTTTATATATACATGTAAACAGACCATCTCTATCCTCAATGATATATGGTAGGTAGTCTTTATATATACATGTAAACAGACCATCTCTATCCTCAATGATATATGGTAGGTAGTCTTTATATATACATGTAAACAGACCATCTCTATCCTCAATGATATATGGTAGGTAGTCTTTATATATACATGTAAACAGACCATCTCTATCCTCAATGATATATGGTAGGTAGTCTTTATATATACATGTAAACAGACCATCTCTATCCTCAATGATATATGGTAGGTAGTCTTTATATATACATGTAAACAGACCATCTCTATCCTCAATGATATATGGTAGGTAGTCTTTATATGTAGATGTAAACAGACCATCTCTATCCTCAATGATATATGGTAGGTAGTCTTTATATATACATGTAAACAGACCATCTCTATCCTCAATGATATATGGTAGGTAGTCTTTATATATACATGTAAACAGACCATCTCTATCCTCAATGATATATGGTAGGTAGTCTTTATATGTAGATGTAAACAGACCATCTCTATCCTCAATGATATATGGTAGGTAGTCTTTATATATACATGTAAACAGACCATCGCTATCCTCAATGATATATGGTAGGTAGTCTTTATATATACATGTAAACAGACCATCTCTATCCTCAATGATATATGGTAGGTAGTCTTTATATATACATGTAAACAGACCATCTCTATCCTCAATGATATATGGTAGGTAGTCTTTATATATACATGTAAACAGACCATCTCTATCCTCAATGATATATGGTAGGTAGTCTTTATATATACATGTAAACAGACCATCGCTATCCTCAATGATATATGGTAGGTAGTCTTTATATATACATGTAAACAGACCATCTCTATCCTCAATGATATATGGTAGGTAGTCTTTATATATACATGTAAACAGACCATCTCTATCCTCAATGATATATGGTAGGTAGTCTTTATATATACATGTAAACAGACCATCTCTATCCTCAATGATATATGGTAGGTAGTCTTTATATATACATGTAAACAGACCATCTCTATCCTCAATGATATATGGTAGGTAGTCTTTATATATACATGTAAACAGACCATCTCTATCCTCAATGATATATGGTAGGTAGTCTTTATATATACATGTAAACAGACCATCTCTATCCTCAATGATATATGGTAGGTAGTCTTTATATATACATGTAAACAGACCATCTCTATCCTCAATGATATATGGTAGGTAGTCTTTATATATACATGTAAACAGACCATCTCTATCCTCAATGATATATGGTAGGTAGTCTTTATATATACATGTAAACAGACCATCTCTATCCTCAATGATATATGGTAGGTAGTCTTTATATATACATGTAAACAGACCATCTCTATCCTCAATGATATATGGTAGGTAGTCTTTATATATACATGTAAACAGACCATCTCTATCCTCAATGATATATGGTAGGTAGTCTTTATATGTAGATGTAAACAGACCATCTCTATCCTCAATGATATATGGTAGGTAGTCTTTATATGTAGATGTAAACAGACCATCTCTATCCTCAATGATATATGGTAGGTAGTCTTTATATATACATGTAAACAGACCATCTCTATCCTCAATGATATATGGTAGGTAGTCTTTATATATACATGTAAACAGACCATCTCTATCCTCAATGATATATGGTAGGTAGTCTTTATATATACATGTAAACAGACCATCTCTATCCTCAATGATATATGGTAGGTAGTCTTTATATGTAGATGTAAACAGACCATCTCTATCCTCAATGATATATGGTAGGTAGTCTTTATATATACATGTAAACAGACCATCTCTATCCTCAATGATATATGGTAGGTAGTCTTTATATATACATGTAAACAGACCATCTCTATCCTCAATGATATATGGTAGGTAGTCTTTATATGTAGATGTAAACAGACCATCGCTATTCTCAATGATATATGGTAGGTAGTCTTTATATGTAGATGTAAACAGACCATCTCTATCCTCAATGATATATGGTAGGTAGTCTTTATATATACATGTAAACAGACCATCTCTATCCTCAATGATATATGGTAGGTAGTCTTTATATGTAGATGTAAACAGACTATAACTATCGTCCATGTTAGATGATATCCATTCATTCATTTCTAGGGACATTCAGCTAGCAGGAATTTTTCTTGGCAACAACATGAAAATGGGCCCCGTTCCCAATGGGAAATAGTCAGGTTTCTCCCTATTTATGAGGCCAAAATTCTCAATTTGCAGAAAGTCTCTTTATTTGTGAACAAAAGTCAGGTCATCCCATTCTTTTATGAATGTTTTTAAGCCCCCTTGCTCTGTTTGCATAAAATAGGAATAAACATTCTATTAAAGATACACATTAAACTCTTTGATTACTTTTGAGTTTCACAATAAAAATGCTTGTTTCTATATTCTTTATACATTCAATTATCAAGCTCCTAGCAGTGTTTATCTCCCTTGATGGCCCGATAATTCAGATATTTTACCATAATTTTTTGTGAACTTCTGCAATATTAATATATATACTATGTGAACAGAATGTTGATTTCAAGATGTAATTCTCAGTGAAATCTCTTATTTGCCTTGTTTGAGAATGCTAATAAGGATAGAATTCTCCCTCTTGGTATGATTTGAACGTTTTTGCAAGATTTCTGTTGTAAAACCCCTTACATGCCTGTTCCTAGAAGTACAATGTTATTGCTGTTCCATATTTACAAATTCGTATGGAATGTACGTTCCATATGCATCTCATTGACATCAAATGACATACATGACATTCGCCTCGACCATGAAACCAGAACTATAAAATAAAAGCATCATCACACAGCGCTGTATGTGCCTAAATAAACCTTGTAAGCCTGTAT
This sequence comes from Siphonodentalium dalli, assembly GCA_032622095.1. Lineage (NCBI taxonomy): Eukaryota > Metazoa > Mollusca > Scaphopoda > Gadilida > Siphonodentaliidae > Siphonodentalium > Siphonodentalium dalli. The sequence goes on from CP136066.1 coordinate 106,786,328, forward strand.
TTTTTAATGCACGGATTCTAGGGCAGGTGACATGTATTAAACGCAGAACATTACGAGTGTTATACTGTGTTTTTACTGTCCCGGGAACGTGATAAGAAATTCTAATTAAAATTAATAGAAGCCTTTCCAGATAATGCCCCAAAATCTATATAAAACATGCCTGGAAGAGATACACTATCTTTAAATATGTCTACAAAAGAATTCATCTTATGAGACTTGATATACCAAGAAGAAATTATACTTTAGGATAAGTGTTATTTTATAAGAGGAACGTACCGATGTTAAGGGCTTGTTCGAACATCAACTTTGGGTGAAAATCGCGACCGATTTTCAAGCTTGTTCTGAGATGAGGGATATCTCAATGTGCCATGCCAATCGATACATGGCCATTACAATAAGAAATGAGCATTTGGACATCTCAATGTGCCATGCCGATCGATACATGGCCATTACAATAAGAAATGAGCATTTGGACATCTCAATGTGCCATGCCGATCGATACATGGACATTACAATAAGAAATGAGCATTTTGACAGCTCAATGTGCCATGCCGATCGATACATGGCCATTACAATTAGAAATGAGCATTTGGACATCTCAATGTGCCATGCCGATCGATACATGACCATTACAATAAGAAATGAGCATTTGATCTGAGTTGAGGGACATCTCAATGTGCTATGCTGATCGTTACATGGCCATTACAATAAGAAATGAGCTTTTGTTCACACTCACTGAAGCAAGCACATTTGTAGTCCAAGTCTTCTCGTACTAAAACCAGCTAAGATATTGGGTTGGCTAGATGCTGGATTTTAGTCCGAGGTCGTCCCGTATGGTCTCTTATGACACGAGTTAAGCGTTAATGACCCGCTCAAATAAAACCACAATTATATGAAATAAAATATCACAATTGCGACAATAAACGGATATTTTCCGCAGAAGACATGCTATTTGATCTGAAACCCACATCAGTTGTGAATTGAAAGCGGTAATTTAATGTGAAAAGAGACAATTACCGCACTGTTTACAAATTTTTTAAAGTATGCGAACTCAGTTGACCTCACGAGCTGTGTTCGGCATTTTCCGTTGTAAATATTCCGTAGATTTTCGACTAACCACGCAAATTACGATGAATTCTCCATTGTAATTGTAATTATGTGTGTCAATAAATAAAAAATAAATAGATTAAGTAAACATTGAAGATATAAATGTAATACATTAAATGAATTACGGGAATTATACAACCCTCTCAAAGTTTAAAACAGTGTAAACACAACGAGCATTAGAATAAATATGGCGCTACATTTCACCAACATTTGGTGGACTTCCGCGAAATTAAGATATATACTAAGCGAACAGAGCAATATACTGCTCTTGTTAAGCACACAAAAAATCAAACAAAATTTGTATAAATTTTGAACCTTATGTTTGAAAAGTCCCACTAAAACGGAAGAACTATATTTCAAAACTGTGTGATTCGGTTCTCCGATTATTTCATCAACACAAAAGTCAAAATGCACATGGACGAAAATCACACACATGGCAAGTCAGACACAAGAGTTCTAATTTGCTCCAATTTTGACAAAAAATTGGACTTTTCGGTTTCGGTTTTTGCCATTTTGTTCGGAAAACCCTGCGCTATATATAGAAACGGAAACTAGAATACCCAAAACAAACTCCGGATTATGCCGAAGTAATTCGGACCACTTCGGCTTTCAGTTAAAACGTAAACAAACAGAGAAAAAAAGCGATGTTTGTGGCAATCAACCGGAATATTCTATGTGTAATTTAACATTAAAGTTAGATTATTATACACCATTATGACCATAAGATGTCACTCTTTCCGATGTATATAGCATCACGTATTGATTTGCTAGGTAAATCGAGTAAAATACACAACAAATACCCGCCACAAACCTTGGGCGTAAGTCGTGTCATAAGAGACCATACAGGACGACCTCGGACTAAAATCCAGCATCTAGCCAACCCAATATCTTAGCTGGTTTTAGTACGAGAAGACTTGGACTAGCACATTTGAAGCAATGAACACTGATACTGTGTCCGTGTCTCCATAAATATGATTTATATATTTTGATCCACTACCATCTATATTGATTATCGAAGGCAAAATCAGCTTTCAAAAATTAATATGAAACCATCAATATATCTTAACAAAGGGACTCAAATTGAATGCCTTCGATGCGGATACATGTGAAAAGTCATGAATGTTTGTAAAACAACTATCATCAAGTAAATATAAAAATTATCAACTTTGTTCTAATCATCATTATTAATAATTCTCCAATAACAAAATTGGTCATGTCAAAACCATCGCTAAGTAAATGTTACTGTTACAGCGACATTAGTGATTAAAGTCCAACTAGTCCAACGAAAGATTGATGTCCAATTAAAATATGAATGTTATCATTGGAAAAGGTAAAAGCAAAGTATTTAAAAAAATTAAAAAATTTAGAGTAAGATATTTTACTTACCATTGTGATAAGCGATGTTTGTTGACAAATCACTAACATTAATTTTTACAGGGAATTCAACATACAAAATATCGTTATTGGAGAACTTATATAGTGAATATAAGAAGAAAGTAAATTTATTTTTTCAAATTTATTTGTTGTGATGATGGATTTACAGAATTTTACAATTTATCACATATACTAACTACGAAGGAATTATGTCCCGTTAATATCTTAACCCTTAAAAGCATTAAAGATCATGTGCCAGTGCATTCTCTTCTATATGCGATGCACCCTATGGGCGACTCACATATATAAGAGAATGCATTGGCACAGGGTTTTCGCAAAATTTCAGAAAGCTCCAGTCATGAAAGGGTTAGTGGTAGTTATTTGGTCATCCATCCTTCTTTTCCTGTTCCCTGTTGATTGGTGAACTTAGCCGTACCTTCTTACTGCCAATTTTAGCTTCAGAGTCTTTGATTTTCATTTATTTTCTTTTCAGTCAAAATGCAGTAACTCAAAGAAAAGGTATCAAACGAAAATCACCAGTCGATTTTGATGAAGATGCAAACGACTCGTATAAGTTAACTTCCGATGAGGATGATGACAAGGAAGCCACAGAAAGGCTTTCAGAGGACGGTGATGACAATGCTGAACGAGTGGATGATTTCGATGTGGAGGATCAAAGTGAAAAACAAGAAACATTTTCTGGCTTCAAGAAAGCCGGGTGAGTTGATTTATCCATGATATTTAATAAAATGGAAATCAAACCGGCACCGTCACTTGCTAGGAATTCAAAAACAGGGCAAAAAATACACCACAAGAATCGACACACCCTAATTTTGTCAAGAATAGCTGGGTTGATTGACATATATAATTGTCTACAACTATATATTCACTTAACACTGGAATAATTAAGGTCTATCCCCTCCCATGTTTTCTTCTACATGAATATTCTGCTATATATTAACTCTAGAATATTACCCACTCTCAACGCTAACTATTTTCATGTTTCTTGATATCTTCCTTCTCTGATGTCCGTATATTTGCTCTAATGAGATGTACCTTATGAAGATATTATTGTGTAAGCCCATGCATGATGGGGCCATTGTGTGATATGGGATTAACCCCACAAGAGAGTTATGCTGATTGGTTGAAACACATTAAAGAATTAACACCACAATGTTTGTCCATGGCATATTTGTCAACATCCCAAATTATTCATCAATTTTTATAAATTTCCTATAAACTTTGATTGATTCCAATAATAACTTCATAATGCCCTCTCATAATCAGATCATGTGCCTGAAGTCTATTGCTGTCATTTTTATTGAATTGCACTGCACCTCTCATCTGTTTACCCGATGTGTTACCCACTATGCTCCTCCCTACAGATTTGGTAACTCCATAATGTGACAGACAAAAATTTGGCACAACATTTATCTGTATGTCTGTCTGGTCATGTATCTTAGCCATGGGTTATCGGATCAATTAAATATGGTATGGCGGTTTGCTATCGGGACTGCTTCAAAAGAGGACCTTTTTTATACGCCCTTTTTGAAAAAAGGTTGTATTATGTAATCAGTCTGTCCGTCCGTCTGTCTTGATGTGTCTGTCCGTCCGTCCGTTAACATTTTTTGGTTTCCGATCGATAACTCCAATTTGGATTATTTGATCAGAACCAAGGTTGGTATGTGTATTTCCCAGCCAACGGGTTCGGAGGACTATTATAATCAGCACGTCCGTCCGTGCGTCCGTCCGAGGTTTCCGGATGATAACTTTAGTTAGTGTGAACCAAATTAAATTAAATTTGGTATGTGCGTTTACTAGCAGAAAAGACAGGTCAAGTTCGAATTCTGGTTCCATCCGCCAATTTTCACCAGAGTTATGCCCCTTTTTGTCCGCCGACCCAACGGGTTCGGAGGACTATTATAATCAGCCTGTGCATCAGTGCGTGCGTCCGTCCAAGGTTTCCGGATGATAACTTTAGTTAGTGTGAACCAAATTAAATTAAATTTGGTATGTGGGTTTACTAGCAGAAAAGACAGGTCAAGTTCGAATTCTGGTTCCGTCCGCCAATTTTCACCAGAGTTATGCCCCTTTTTCGACTATATTTGACCGTCTGTTAACATTTTTGGTTTCCGACTGATAACTCCAGTTTGGATTATTTGATTTGAACCAAAGTTGGTATGTGTATTTCCCAGCTAAAGATACAGGCCAAGTTCGAATATGGGTTCCGTCCAATTATTTTTACATGAGTTACGGCCCTTTTTCGACTTAGAATTTGACCGTCTGTTAACATTTTTGGTTTCCGACCGATAACTCCAGTTTCGATTATTTGATCTGAACCAAAGTTGGCATGTGTCTTTCTCCCAGCAAAACACAGGTCAAGTTCGAATTCGGGTTCCGCCATGCCAATTTTTATGTCACCTGAATGTTTTAGCCATGCGTTGATTGTAGGATCTCAATGAAATTTGATATGGATGTTCAACATCACAAGGTTTTTGAATAAACTATTGGTGATTTTTCCGTTCTAAAGTTATTCTCTATTGATTATTTCAAATTTGGGTTCCACCATGTGGATATTTCAGCATTTGTGGTCCAACCACATAGGTAACCTTGAGTATAGTATATATTAAATTTTATTTATTTTCAGGAAAATGAGGCAAGATTTTGTTGATGAGGAAGCCGAGCTCTCAGGTATGTATTCTTCCCTTAAACTTGACTCAGCTACACCTCTGTACTTCATTGCCAAATGTTAAGGATACTCTACTGATAATTGTATCAAGTCAGCTTAACACATTTGAAACAATGGTCTAATTGCTCTGCTTTAACAAAAATTTCAGCTGGTGTTATTTAATTGACGTATGTACTTTATTTCCAAAGAACACCAGTTGTTTTTCAAATTCAATATTAACATGAATCGCCAAGATCGCATTCGTAATATAAATTTGACTGACAAAATACTGACTCTGCCCAGAACAAAGAAGCAAACTTAGCCTGGCCTACAAGCAATATCAAGCATTGTCAGTAAGTATTAATTATGGGGTTTTGCCTTGAATATATTCATGCAAACAGTGATAATACAGTCAGTTTCGCTTTATTGCATATCGTCAATGCATGGCTTTTCTTATGTAATTAACCGAATATATATATTTGAATATATATTTGATACAGGGAGTGAATGTGGAAGCGATGAGGATTTTGATTTGGCTCTTGAGGACGATATACTGGAAGAAGAACTCGGCGATCATGATGTCAAGATGAGCGAAGATCAACTCAGAGATCAAGTTGGCAGGGTTCACCTGTGAGTTACTCTTTAGAATATTAAGATGGGTGTTGGGGGAATGCAGGCATGCTCTGCTGTATGTTCACCATCATGAGGGACCATGTACAATCAATTCGCCATTTTGAAAATGGAGAAATTCCCCAGCCAACAAGATAAGAGAATTGTGGCTGCTATCCAACTTTTTGGCAACTAATCACTGACTGAAATAACCTGAAAACTCAACACTGATTTTATGAACATAGATATCTTGTTGCTAAAATGTTTGTGTATCCATATTTATTGTTGTTTTGCAAAATGTAGCACACATACATTGTTTACAGTCAATCAATTGTAAAGCAGGTGTTTCCTGTTGTAAATGATTAAGTCACGGCACAAACTTAAAATAGCCAGGCGTTATTTTGCCCAGGGACATAATAATGGCGGATGTATTGTACTGGTGTCTCATGGTGGCGTGCAGAGTTTAGATTTGTAGCCTCATAGAACCAGTGTCTAGTTTCGCAGGAATGGAACATCATCAGCAATCAAAATTAAGCCTGAATTTTTTATTATAATATGCCTGGCCAATTTCGACCAACACTGAGTCACTTTCTCTGTCTAACTCTGCTAAAGAACTGGAGAAACACCCTGAAGAAATCCACCAGATTATGATCTTGAAGCCTGGGAGTCATGTTGATGATCGAACGTACGAGACGGTATTAATGAAGAAAGAAAACCAGTTGTCTTTCTTGAAACACAACAACTTGAAGTCTGCATCTTCCGCAATGGAACCCCAACAGATGCTAGGGAAAGTGCCAGTTCATTCAAACGACTGAATATTTGCTAATAACAACAGATCATACCCTATTTTAAGCTCATGTTCTGAATGTCGATGTTTTTTTTTGTTTTATTATGCCCGACCACTGAAGATGGTTTGGGGTTTATATTCGAGGGCTCCGGCCATCTGTCCATCGCGGTAGCCATCTGTCCATCACATGAACATATCACTTTGTAACACAGATGTTAATTATCAGATTCTGTTGTCCTTTGGCATGGTGATAGCACAGTATGGGGGAAGGATGCTACTGGATTCGTCTATTCATTTTTACCAGAGTTACGGATCCCTGGTTTGACTTGGAATTATTTTTTATTTTGTGTTTGAAAGAACATTTCAGCTTGTAACTTGAACAAGGATCATCAGATTCAGGGTGCTTTGGTATGGTGATAGCACAGTTCGGGGCAAAGGATACCGACTTACTACAGGTTTCAGCCATTCAATTTTGCCAGAGTTATGGCCCTTGTTTGACTAGCTGCTGCAAATTTGTGTATTTTGACTCTTGACGAAGATTTCATCTTGTAACTCCAGCATGGATCATCTAATACTGTTAGGCTTTGGTATGGTGATAGCCCATGATTATATAAAAGATACCCACATACTATGGGTTTCTTCCATTTATTTTACCAGAGTTATGGCCCTTGTTTGACTTGCAGATTTGTGAACTTTGTTTTCATATGAACATTTCAGCTTGTAACTTTGGCATTGATCATCGGATTTGGGGGTATTGATAGCCCAGTTTTTGGGGAAAGAATACCCACTTACTACGGGGTTTGTCCATTCATTGTTACCAGTTATGGCCCTTGTTGAATTTTCACTCTGTACATACATTATGCATTGTAACTTCAATAGCAGACTTGAATGTTATTTGCAATGCCAATAGACCAGGACTGATTGAAGGATACTAAGAGGTTTTGTCCATTTAATTTTGTCAGAGTTATTGCCCTTGTTGGAAGATTCTCTATCTTTGCTTCACTTAGTATTGTTACTCAAGTACCAACAGATTTTTTTGAATTTTTGGAATAGTGATAGGTCAATGTGAGCGAAAGGATACACTGGGTTTTGTCCAGTGACAGACCTTGGATTTAGAAAATAATTTGTTTTTCCATCCATACAAATATTTAGTATTGCCCACTCTCTAAACTGAGCATCAGGGGCAAATGCCATGCTTGGCATTGCACTTGGTAGTTATGTTTTCATATTCTGGTAGATATTTTATGACGAAGATATTACTGTCCCTGTTGACCAGGCTTTACATGCCCAAGTCCTGTAAACAGCCTGTGTGTGACATTGCTGGACCTTCTTATAAGTCCCATGAAGCCTAATAGTAATGGAAATAAGCACAAATGGGCAAACGTCTTTAAGTCCTTCCATGACAGGAGCTTCCTAAAATTTTATGAAAACCATGTGCCAATGCATTCTCTTATATATGCGAGTCTCCCATAGGGAGCCTTGCATATATAAGAGAATGCATTGGCCTAACTATATTTACCTTGACCTTGTAAGCCAGTGCACTGGCTCCTGTCATGGAATGGTTAAACACTTATGATTTGAATGCAAACTTAATTGGTTTAAACAATATTTAATTTGAACTAATACAGAACATAATTACATACAATAAATACAAAACATATAAAAAAAATTAGTGTTCAAAAGAGGATTGGGCAACAAGCTTGGGGGCTTTTGTTAAGTCCTAAACTTAATTGACAGTCTAGTTCTTGGAATCTTATCATTTGCTGAATTGTGATTATTACATGTTGTGATCTCACTGAACTTTTTTATTTTTGATTATTGTGCCTGATAAACTGATACATGTACAGAAGTAAATATGCAATAGTACCATAATTCAAGTATCTACATATCCAGATATCTGGATAACTATGATATATTTTCTTGTTCACAAACTGACCTGATAATTCTAAATTTAAGGAAACAGACGATCGACGACGACAAGCGAGAGCTCCTGCTACTACAAGAGAAATATCTTATGGACGGTGATCTTCATTCGGACGGCAATGGAAGAATGAGGACCTTTAAGTGGAAAGATATGGGTAAGCTTAGTCCAGGGTCCGCGCTGAACCGAAATTTACTTTTGCCAAATTTGTTTAGAATTTGTTTAAAATATTATCACTAGTAGTATCATTTTCTGCTACCTTGATTGAGTCTTATATTCTGACACACGCGGTTTGATATCGATAGAAAAGCAGTTAGTTAATTATTATACTCTCATCTCTATTGTGGTTTATCATACAGCAATAAACCAATCACCGAACAATACAATGGTAGAAGCGTTGCTTCATCAGAAGGGAACATCACAAGAGGATTAGCTATGTAAACACCACCATCACACTAAATACGGGTAATCCCTCCACCCATCGATACTAATGCTATCAGATTAACTGCATCTTAATGGAGGTGTTAACTTTTCCGAAACCATATAAAACACTATTAATATAATTCCATTGTAATAATTTCCTTAAATGAATGGTATTGATTGACCGATATTTTTCAACTTTAGTGAGGAATTAAACAGTGACTTGCCAAAACTTTGCCAAATGAATTTTTTTTTTGCCAAATGTGAATTATTTTTGCCATTGGCAAATTTGGCAAGTGGCAGCGCGAACCCTGGCTTAGTCTCTGACGTCATTACATGATATCGTTTAACCCTTCCATGACTGGAGCTTCCTGAAATTATGCGAAAACCCTGTGCCAATGCATTATCTTATATATGCGAGTCTCCCATAGGGATCCTCGCATATATAAGAGAATACATTGGCCTAACATTATTTAACTTGACTTTGTAAGCCAGTGCATTCTCTTATATATGCGAGGCTCCCTATGGGAGACTCGCATATATAAGATAATACACTGGCACAGGATCTTTAATGCTTCACCAACGCAGCTCCCGTCATGAAAGGGGTTTAATCCTTTCTTTACTAAATAGATTCCAAGTTATAAAAGTATACATTGGAATAGTTGCAGATGACAGTATGACAAAAAAATAATACAAATGCTGAAAGATTCCGGTTCATTTGTGGGAATTTCACATTTGCATTAGTATCCCCCCTCCCACCAAAAAATAAAACGGATAAACATCTTGTGTTACACATGTTCCACATAAATAGGTTTAAAAAAGATAGAATAAAACAAATCTTGTAGTGTTCTAAAAATAATAACAATTCATGTCCCAGTTCATAGAAACAAATTTGGAAAAAACATTTCTTATGACAATTAAATGTTTAAGTATTAACTACTTATCAAACTGTACTTGCTTAGAAGGTCAAGGTAAATATTGTTAGGCCAATGTATTCTCTTATATATGGGAGGCTCCTTATGGGAAGCTCACATATATTGGCACAGTGTTTTCGCAAAATTTTAGCAAGCTCAGGTCATGGAAGGGTTAATATCTTAATTCTATCCCTTCATGCTTCACCTGACTAAATCCAAGAGTTTCTTGGGTATATTTTTGATGACTTGCATGACCATGGAGGTAATTGATTTGAACATGATTTTTGCCGTTGATCAATGTTTCTGGAGGATATGGGGAATATGTCTTTCAGTACCCTCTATGTTACATGTTTTAGGTGTCATCCTACCTTGTAAAACATAAGTGTGGTATAATGTATATTTCTCGCACTGTTTAAAAGTTGAGTGAAGATATATAAACCCAAGGAAGTTAATGCTCATGTCAACCTTGAATCGATGCGATATATTGCAGCTGTTTTTGTGCAACAGCTTTAACCCTTTGAGTGCCAGGTCGATTTTTGTATCAACCCATATACCCTGTGCCAATGCATTCTCTTGTATATGCGAGTCGACCATAGGTCGCCTCGCATATATAAGAGAATGCATTGGCCTAACAATTTTTTTGTTTTTTTTAAATTTTAATAATTTATTCTTATATTCTTTAACAGACTTATTTTGTAGGTTTAGGGCCGATGAGATCGGCCCCTGGCACTCAAAGGGTTAATTGCTAACACTCAGCGAAATATTATTTGCACTGATATGCGAGTCAAACTGAAGTGATTGTAAGTGGCCTTGATTCGCTGGCTGATTAGATAGGTGCACGTTAATAAATGTTTCAACTGTTAGGTCCAAGAAAGGGATAAGCTTTAAAGATAAGCTAAGCATCATCTACTCATGGTAGACAATACTACCAGGAATTTATAGCCTTAATTTTGATCTGAGCAATTACATTCCTGATAACACATAGACAATGGAAATGCCCTACTGAAAATGTCCTGTACATTTCACATAATTTATTACCCCTTGGGATAGTCAGACACAAGTCTTATACATAATTTATTGTGTAATTACGCTTATTGTGTAATTGTATTTTTTTTAAATAGATTGTTTGAATCCTGCATATATATGTGAAACATAGATCTGAATAAAAATATTAAAACAAAAAAAAAGTTAATAAATGTTAACAGTACTTCATCTTGTTATTAACCAATCTTTTTATTCTTGAGTGCAATGTGGTAGATGCAATTTATTTATGCCTTTTGTGTATGTTTTAGGTGGAAGTTGATCATATGATAATGTCTATTGTATTAGTGATGATTTAACTTTTTCTTCGTTTTATCCTGCAGATGGCAATTCGCAACAGGACATGTTTAATAATGATTCTGATAATGAGCTTGAAGTTGATGAAGGTGAAAACGAAATGAAGTGGAGGTTGGAGCGGTATCAACGTGAGAAATTTTTAGAAGAGCAGGTACATACGTAATAGTTTATTATTCATGAAAGAATTATAGGCATGTCGACTGTTAAAATTTATATTGGAGGATATAAAGGTTAACCCATTCTATACTGAATACCCATTGACGAATAGTTATCCCTTAGGAAATGTTCAGATAATAAGTTCAACAAATGATTATGAACTTAGTATCTGAACATTTCCCTCCAATAAATATGACTTGTATTATCTGTCTTATTTTTCGTGAAAACGCCTCAAATAAATAACAGACCATTCCAACGTATACTTTTATTACTGAGAATCCATTTACTATATAGAAAGGTTTAAAAATATAATTAAACCCTCTCTTTCTCACTGATTTAAAAAAAAAACATTGTGAAACAAAACAATTCTTCTGGTGTAAAGCCATTACAATAAATAGCTGTGTTCTTAGCAAGCCTGTAAATAGTGTGTCTGACATGTGCAGAATCCTCATTCTGCTTAGGCACTGTCTTCCTGGGAAATATCTATAGTCTCAAATTAACATAGTTTTTAGTTACTTTTTACCTTCTGTTCAGTTTCGATACCCCCTAATTTGTAGAAGATAAAGTGCATAATCGAGTTGACAAATGGGTGAACATCGCCAAATTCAACTGGGAAGCTTCAATCTGATCCTAGGTCTCCCATAGCAGTTGAGGCCTAAGCAGAATAAGGTTCCCATAGGGTGAATTTGGTGATGCTACCCTCCTGATGTGTGGGATAGCATCACTAAATCCCCCCTCTGGGGACCTCATTCTGCAAATGTCAGACTCACTATTTACAGACTTGGTTCTCAGGCAATTGCATATGGGAAATTGGCATCTTTTTATTATTTTTTTTTTTCCAAGAATACTAGAAATGAATGTGTGTATGGGGTAATTTTATGGTAAAAATTCTACAAGTTTCCATGAAATGTATTGAGTCTATCCTCCAGTGCCTCTTGAACATTATGGCCTGAACAGGCACCTATCTATATCTGAAATTGTGGATAAATTGAAGAATGAGATTTTTAGTGTTTTTAAATTCTGGATAAAATTGTAAATAAATTTGTTATGAGGCCCTCTTTTGGGTGATAAGCGAGGTGCTTTATTTTTTATTTATTTGGCCTCAAAGATGCGAAATCTATGAATACACTTTCACATGCCAATATTTATATTGAGGTTGAAAATGATCTGAACAAAATACTAGCCCATCCAAGATTTGAATATTGGTTCAATGATTTCAAACTACGTAATCATTTTTGGCAGGAGCAACGAAAATAAAAATTGAGCACTTAATATAAATAGAAAATTGTCATGGTGGAACGGGTGTGAGTGCAATTGCACCCATTTCCTGGACTTGTGTATGTAACTATTTTTCAATTGCTAAATGCCTATATACTATTAAAATCCATGGATTATATAATAAAGCTTAATGTCTCCGCCCTTCACAGGAACAAGAAGAAAAGAAGGATGACAGTCAGTTGATGAAGTTTGGCAACATTTTCCTCAAAAGCAAGGGTAGGTTTGTTGTTTATACAAACATTGTCAAGGCTACACTGTTGGAAATATCTGTCACTGTTTGTAGTTCAAATCTATTAACCTTGCATTTAAATAATTAAAATAATTTTATGATTTCTTTATATCTTCCGGTTTTGGGGACAGCAGGAAGACAGCCTTTACAGGTTATGCCGTCCCCAATAACTCATTGTTTGTATTATTTGTATACATTAATTGTGTAAAAATATATGTTATATTGAGTTATGAATAAATAATCATAGTCATAGTCACCTAATACTATTTACCTTGACCTTGTAAGCCTGTGCATTTTCTTATATATGGGAGAATTGCATATATAAGAGAATGCATTGGTACTGGATATTTTATGCTGCACCAGCGCAGCTCCCGTGATGAAAGGGTTAAACAGCATAAAGCACTGTGGCACCCCAAAGTACATATTACCAACATCATAGTTCTAAGATAGTTTTGTAAGGTACGAAAGGTCCTGATAGGGAAGAATGTTGTTTCCACACTCCCTAAAGGGATCATTCCACCCAGGTTTCTAAAAGCACCAACGATTCCAGATCTATCAGTACCGGGATGTTTTTGGTGGTGGTACCGCAGTTCCGGTGTAACAGCTTATCTTTCCCACCCTGTACACCCACCCTCCCACCACTATAAGGTAGTATTATATGAGAAAGCTTTCCAGACAGGTGTTCTTGATTAATATCGGTTATTTTTACCCCAGAATCTATTTAGTAATGGCAGGAAGAGATACACTATCTATTAACCCTTTCATGACTGGAGCTTCTTGATATTTTTTGAACAGCCTGTGCCAATGCATTCTTTTATATATTAGTCTCCCATATCGAGCCTTGCATATATAAGAGAATACATTCCTCTAACAATATTTACATTGACCTTTTAAGCCAGTGCATTCTCTTATATGTGCGAGGTTCCATATGGGCGACTCGCATATATGAGAATGCACTAGCACAGGATCTTTAATGTTGAACCAGCACAGCTCCCGCCATGAAAGGGTTAATCCTTTACCCAACAAAGCAGCCAAAAACGCCCAAATAAAGCTTCAACAGCCTAAAATATCTTCGGTCTGTCTCAATAACACCAAACAAATATAGATATCATTGGAACCGGTTCATTGACCACATTGTGATGGTTACAGTTATGCCCTGTGCCAATGCATTCTCTTATATATAAGATTTTTTTAGGCCAATGCATTCTCTTATATATGCGAGGCGACCTATGGTCGACTCGCATATATAAGAGAATGCATTGGCCTAAAAAAAATCTTTTTTAACACTTTTTACCATTTTTTCTTACATTCTTTAACAATTTTATAATTGTTTCTTACATTTATTAACAATTTTTATAATATTTTTCTACATTCTTTGACAATTTTATCATGTTTAATATGTGTTAAGCCAATGCATTCTCTTATATATGCGAGGCAACCTATGGTCGACTCGCATATATAAGAGAATGCATTGGCACAGGGCCGTTCTGTTGGGTAAAGGGTTAAATGAAACTAACTTTTATCCTTATTCTAGGAACTACTCTTACAATGGCTAGAAGTTCGAGTGTACCAGATAACTCATCTAATCACGAATCCACTGCATCGAAATCATCTCTCATAAGAGCTAAGGTAACTACCATAAGATAATAGGAATAAAAACACATGGAGCTCAAGCATTGAAAAAGAGTGTCTGTCATTTGCAGAATGAGGTCCCCAGAGGGTGAATTTAGTGATGCTACCCCACATAGCGGGCTAGCATCACCAAATTCACCCTCTGGGAACCTCATTCTGCTGAAGTGTAAGCAGAATGAGGTCCCCAGAGGGTGAATTTGGTGATGCTAGCCCGCTATGCGGGTTAGCATCACTAAATTCACCCTCTGGGGACCTCATTCTGCAAATGACAGACACCCTATTTCAAGACTTGATGGGGCTGCTAAGATCCAATCCATCATGATGTTCTGAGATGAAAATCATTGCAATAGCCAAAGTGGTCAATGTTTAAACCTCATTTTGGAACTGGATGCTTTTACGACTAATTGTGTACAAACTATTTGTTAGGTTATGCAAAGTCAATTTCCCTTTTCTCACACCCCATGCACAAGAAGATACAGTAAATTCAGTAATGCTCTAATTAATCGACTCCTTAACCACAGCATAATTATGGGTAACTTTTCAGGATTTAGTTGGAAATATGGCTTGTTGCCATTCATCAGAAAGCTCTCGCCGAGAGCTTTCCGATGAATGGCAACAAGCCATATGACTAAATCCTGAAAAGTTACCCATAATTCTGCTGTGGTTAAGGAGTCGATTAATTAGAGCATTACTGTATAATAACAATATGTCCCATATTGTAAAATACCGAATCAGAACAGCTTTTGCCATTGTTTTTTATTTTGTTGGTTTACGGATCCTACTAAAAAAATCAGCAAAGTATAAAAAAAATAAAAGTTGGGCACTTATTTTATTTCCTCCGAATCTTAAACCCCATAGCAAAAAAAAATAGTAATACTTATTGAGCATCAAGAATGCCAGAATATCATATAAAACTATTTCTGACTGTAATTGGGATTAAACCTACCAGATTCACCAATCAGAAGTAGTCTTTCTGAAAAATTGCAGCACTATTATACTTTTAGCATACTCCCCAAAAGCCTTCTTTCGCATATATTACAAACTCATGTCACAATTTGATATGGATTACATTAAAATTTAAGATTTGTTGTTTTTTTTAATTTTATTTTCTACCTTATTTTTTGATAAAATGAAAAAACTATAATTTCAAAACCAATATCATATTGACTTTTTCCCTCCTTTTAAACTATCTTTTAAAATAACTATCCGTAAACCAACTAGTAACAAAAAATAGCGGCCTTATGTGATTGTTATTTCTTAAAATTTGCTGAATTGTTGGCACAATTAGAAAATTAAAATCAACTTCTCAGGATTTTCTCTATCCATTTTCTCTAAATACAGTTTTCTTGATCGCAATAAGATGCATATACAATGTTTGACGATTATGTGTAGCATTGTCTGCCTCTGGTGGCAAGGACACACTGTAATAGCCCATCCAGTATTGCGAATATACACTATTATGTGTGTTACATAAAGACGCGATCATACAGATAGGGTCAGTGTGTGTTAATAAACAATCTAACATGGCAGTCAGCTGATCGTAATGACTTTATTCTGCAGGCACATTGTTTGGTGGGATGGTTGACTGCCATGTTACACTGTTTATGAATGCATACTCACTCTTGCTGCATGTCACACTGGTAGATCAACTAATAGTATTGGTGTGGCATAGTAGTTATTAAAAGTTAAAACACAATTTAGAATGAAACAAAATATTTGAGAATGTTTGCATTTGCAAACAACGTTAACTAACATAACTATGACATTTTAATATTTGGTGAACAAAACTGACGATTTAGCTTCACAAGTTCTAATAATACTTCAAACTCTTTCAAAACCCTCATTCTGAATAGGTCGACGACATTAAAGCATGTGGCCGCCCACATTTCCGCATTCACCAGAATCGTTGACACATGCAGCATGGAGATATTGACATCTATATATGATGTTGTTTTTTCGTGGCATCAAATATTTTGCTATCAACCAATGTAAAAGCGGTCCAGTGGCACCCGATCCGCATCACCAGGGTATTCCTACATAGTATATAACATTTAACGATGCCAGTGGCATAACTATATTTTTGCTTGCATATGTTGTGCAGGGGAAAAGATCCTATTTATAACCTTTGGGAAATATGTTCGATTTCTTTGACCCATCATTTTTAAATTTGGTCGATTTTCTTCTAAGATGGTAAACAAGACATACAAAGTTGGCCAAATTGGACATACAAGTTAAATGTTATAAGCAATTGGAAATCGTTACAGACAGACAGACATTGTGTTATATATATATTGTATATTTAAAGACATGTTCTCATTACGAGAATTTGTTCGCCGTATGTTATGAAAAATGCTAAACGGCAGATTCATATGTCATTAAAAGCTTTCACGTTTTATTCATTTTTAGCAAAGAGGGTCCTTCCTGTCGAGAGGAACAGATGCTTTGTCTAAGCTATCAGATGTAGCTAAACCTAGTGCTAATCCCAATGCTCCAAGGCATTCAAACAACTTTGTTTTCAAGGCTTCATCACCAGGGAAAGAGAAGAAAGACACACAGGTTAGTCGGTATAATACTATTATGTTATCTCGCGATTCTGGACAGCGTTTCTTGAGCACGAGTGATCTTTTGACTCAAAGTTATAAAAAAGGTAAATAAGATAAAACAGGCTCTTTAGAAAGTCCATATCTAATCTGATCTAACCATAAAAATCTCCATTGAATGAGCTCATAGCTTTTATCTCATTATTTTCAATTAAATAAAGATACATGATAGATTCTCAAACATATGTTTGGGTCTCTGTTCCCTATAGTTCAACATGCTATGGTAGGATATGGCTTGGAAGTAGGAAATTATGCTTGTTCCTTGTTTAAGTACTTCTCCTGAATATTCCTTAAAATGCAATCTCACGCCTATCATCAATCTCACTGTATGTTTTAGGATAACATTTTCATTGTTATAAGAAATAACTCTTGTTTTGATTAAGGTTATTCATTAGCACGTTATAGTAAATTAGCTTCAAACTTTTCGGTTGTAACTCATAACCTTAATTTAAACAAGTTATTTCTAATAATTTAATCCCAGTATGAGTCAAAAATGTCTAGTTTTCACCATGATATCTCCTTAAAATTAAAAATTACCTTCCGATAAAAAAATTTGTGTTTGGAACAAACAACTGACAATCACGCATCCAGTTGAAGAGAAACTTGATTTCCATCAGTTTGATTGGTCTGGTTATTTGAAACCAACAATGCTGGCATTGTTCCAATCATATAGTAATGCCCTAAATAACCACAGCAGAATTATGAGTAATTTTTCAGGATTTAGTTGGAAATATGGTTTGTTGCCATTCATCGGAAAGTTCTCACTGAGAGCTTTCCGATGAATGGCAATAAGCCATATTTTCGACTAAATCCTGAAAAATTACCCATACCGGTAATTCTGCTGTGGTTAAGGAGTCAATTATTTAGGGTATTAACTGTATTACTGTATCTGCAGCTGCTGTCAAGCACACCTGTGCTTCTGGAAGAGTGACCAACACAGATGAAGGTTTAACCTCTTCCCTACTATAACGTCTGTAAACAATTATGGACGTAAAAGTGCACTTTTGTTCATAACTGGAACTCGGAGATTAAGTGCATCAGAATAACTGCATCTCAAAGTTTCAAACGGTGTATGATATTCCACGATTGTGAACGATAATGGCCTTTCAACTGAGTCAGTTTTATGAATCTTGTGATATTCCTGTTATCTTTTTCCACTGGAAAATGGCAATTATGTCTAGAAGCCCAGCACACGACACCATAACGTGATTTAGCAGTGAAGAGGTTAATATCAAGAAAAAAACCTTAATTGCTATTTAAGTGATAACCAATTGTTTTAATGTTTTCCCTGAATTGACAGCTTATGATTATCTAGATATCATATTTCCGTGTACCAAAATGGGAGAATAGAAGTGATTGCTCTATGTTTACATTCTTCTATGTGGCTATGCCATCATAAATTCCTTTGCACACTGGCATATTTCACTCAAACAAGCATATTTAGCAGTCATTTGACATATTTGTTGTTTTCTTTTTATCCAGGAATTTGCGAAGCCAGATAAACCTGATAACCCAAAGCTACATAGAACCAGCAGTCTTAAGCCTCCAGCCAAGAAACCAAGGTTAACGGAACGAAGCAATTCTATGCCCGAAAAGTCGATATTCAATTATTTCTGATCTCTTTAATCATTTAGTATATCCCCCCCCCACAATCATCATGAGATGTGCAAAACCCCAGAAATTGTCTACAGTTGAATGACATGGTGTGTAAATAATAAAATTAATTGTTTATGTCAGCAAAGAGGCAGTAACTCTGTTTAACAACATTTAATAGCAAATATCATATGTTCTGTAGATTATGTTGCAGTTTCATGAAGAATGAAGAGAGTATTATTCAGCGGTTTTCACACATTGAAATAATGCATGATAACATATTCATAACTATGCTCATTTAGTGTGGTTGTCATGAATTGTTTGTCAATATATCAACAATGTATCACTAAAAATCATCAATCCGTACATTATTATTCTTGTTCTATATTTTTTATCATTTATGGAGAATATAATGAATATTTAGTACAGAAAGGGATATACAGCTTTTTCAAGTTGAAAGCATTGAATTAAAGGTACTCAATCTGATCAGATGCTCCCAAATTACTATTTCTTTGGCTTTGGGGGTAAAAAATATTTGATTCTAGTCAAGGAACCTACCCATCAAAGCTCAGAGTGATCAGATATTGATTTTTGAAGTTTGTTATTTCAATTGTTTGTGGTTATTATTACCACTTGATTTTAGAGTTATCCATCTTCATCTGCAAGACAGTCTGTTTGACTATGTGTTTCTGGCCCACAAACAGTTGAAATAACAAACTTCAAAAATCGATATCTGATCACTCTGAGCTTTGATGGGTGGGTTCCTCGACTCGAATAAAATATTTTTTTACCGAGAAGCCAAAGAAATAGTAATTTAGGAACATCTGATCGGATTGAGTACATTTAAGTTTAACTGAATTTTAATTGTTTTAGGCATGCAAAAGCTTTACAAAAGATAGTAAAAATGGTTTCTGTTTATGTGTTTGGATTTTTAATAATTGTTTGATTCTCTTTGCACCTGTCTGTTATCATTCCATTGTGTGAAGTTCATTTATTCAGGATTAGTAATTAGCATCTGTAATTAGCATCTGCATGTTCATTGAATATGATTCATCATTTTTACTGTGCATGGTCATTATTTATCATTTAATATGGAATAAATTCTTAATATATTAATTTTGATATTTTTACATTTCTACCTGGCTCTGCTGACAGTCATGTTCCTGACAGGTAGGGTGCGCTCTGGCCCCAAGTTTAACTTTTGCCAAATGAAAATATTTTTTGCCAAATTTTCATAGAATTTGCCAAATGATATCTGGCCGAAATTAAACAATTTATAGAACATTGATTCTTATGTGTTGGACAAAGGCTTCTGTTTTAGACATTTAATGTGATGTTTTACTCACCATTGCAGTTATCTATAGATTGGAATAAATTTACATCAAGGGCCAATATATACATAGCCTGTGTGTAACAATAAATCCTGTTCGATGCTTGATCAACTGCCAATTGGGTAATACTTTTTGTATCCCAGTAAAACACACCATAACACAAACCGACATCTCATAGATGACTAAATGTGGTAGATAAAATAACAGCATGTTTTTTGAGTGCACAGCCATAGACTAATCAGTTGATAATTCTCAGGTAAAATATTACCTCACTGCATGGTATGATAGGTTTCAGAAAAAAAATTCAGCTGAATTTGCAGAAATTAATAAAGACAAGACAGTCAAAGACTGTGGGGATGCTCACCAGACTGCAAAGACTGATAAGACTGGGACTTTGGAGACCACAACAGTCAGAACTTTTCATAATCACTTTAAAAGAAGTAGATCTAAGCAGGATATGTGGCTAGAGAGGCTTCATGAATGTAGATCAGTGAATATCAAATTACCAAATCAACAAAATCTACCTTGAAATTACCAAATCTAACTTGAAATTACCAACTGTACACTAGTGATCACCCCCTCCTCCAGCTCAAGAAGTCCCCTCTCGCCCGGGCTCCAGACTCCCAAGTCTTAGGTTGAAATTTCACAACCGACATCTCAAACTTTCTCAATTGTTGGAAATTTTCAATCTCACAAGCGCTTTATATAAAACCATTTAGACATGTTTAAAGCCCAATTATCCATGGATCCAAAAACACTATATGTATGTCAGATTAATCAGTCAGGTAGTTCCAAGGTAGACGTTTTAATTAATTTTGTATTTTAATGATTTTTTAGACACAAAAGTCTTAGTCCCCATAGTCCCATCATTTCTTAACGGGTTGACTTCATGTTAACAGATCTGAATCTCAGTCACTAAAGGATCTTCCATACCATATGGTCCAACCTCTCTTGAGAAGACATTATAAGTATTACTATAGAGACATACAGTTATGTCCCTGGTCCCACCCTATTTAACCTGGTGACCCCATATGCATAAATTTGAATCCCAGACACCAAAGAACCCTTCATACTAAATATCAGTAAAATAAACCTGACTCTGTGTAAAGGAAGCATATTAAGAGGAAAACTGTCCTTTGCTTGGCCCCTATTTGACCAGGATGACCCCATTTGAACAAATCTGAACTACAGTCACCAAAGGACCCTTCATACCAAATATGAACCAATTCAACCTGATGGTACACGAGAAGTCGTTTTTAAGAATTACTATGGAGGGCAAGAGTTATGGCCCTGGCTTCACAACCATTTGACAGAGTGACCTCATTTGAACAAATCTGAATGTGAGTCACCTAGGGAACTTCCACACCAAATATGAACCCTTTCAGTCTTATGATCTAGAGAAGATGGTCAAAGAATTGTTGAGAGATGGACAGACAGGTGACAGATGAGAAGTGATGACTATAGCTTCTTCTCATGTGAGATTCAAATTTACATTTCATTGGTAACTTTTATTATGTTTGCAAAATATATTAAAAGAATTAATCTTCCCGGAGTAACGACCAATCCCTATATTTGCCTTATGTCAAGTTTAAATTTGTTTCACCTTATTTTGTAATTCATTGGAGCGCTTAATTGTCCCTTGACCTCTTGTGTAACAGTAACAAGCTATTTGGTTGGCTACGTTCCGTGCTTTCTATTTACGTTTACTTCCGGTTTGTCTCACTGCATTCATTTGAAATCAATTCGGCGAGTCGTCAACAGCTTTTTCGTATTTTAACACATTGGACTTGGTTTTAACTTAATTTCCAGAGCAGATCTCTGTTTTAATTCTCAATATTTTTTATATTATGCCACGCCGATTTCCAGAGCAGATCTCTGTTTGAATTCATTTGTTCATCTTTCGTCATTTAATAGCAACTCACCAATATGTCATTGGTTGTTCTATTCGTATAACTTGTAATCTACTGGTCACCAGGAGTGATTTCTGATCAAGTCGAAGATGTCACACAGGACTGATCGAGGTGAGATCCAACCAAAACATTATTCCTTGCTATTGTTTGAATAGTAGATTCACAATCACATGATTGTTTATCGCGCTGAACTTGCCTTACTGCCTCATCGAGTGTCCTACGAGTGTCCACGGAGTTGACCCATTCAATTATGTTACCGTGAGCGTCATTATTATTCTGCTGCACGTGGAACACGGAACTGTTTATACGCTTAATAGCCTCAGCCTTTCGACGGACACATATTTTGACTGTTCAGCATGACGTGCTCTAGCTTAGAGTTAGACTTCTGAAGTTATATCACAGTATGTGGGACTGCGATTGTGAACAATCATCTGACTCCTGTTGTTTTAAATAATGCAATATTTTACACGTTCAAGAATTTTAAGGTTTTTTGTTTTTAAATATTCAAACAGCACAGTTTGTTATACTGTCTTGGCTTGTCTAAAAGACATGCAAATGCGTTGTTTTCAAAACAAATATTTTTATTTTTATTTTTATTCTAACCATATGGTGAGAGAAGTCTGTCGCACGTGTGTGTCATTTTCTCTATACCTTTTTAATATATGATTGATTCTGCATTACGTAGGTTCATAGCGTTTTATCTAAATTATTGACATCTGAGCAGTGACATATGGGTTCTCCACCCATACTAGTTAACCTATATTGTGTTTCAAATAATATTGGTGTATATTACTGCACTGCATACCTTCGTAGTAATTATACAGTATATAATTTCGCAAACTTTTCAACTTTCCATATCATGGTATAATCATAACACATTTACAGTGTTTTAATGGCATTATTATTAGAAGTATTATTAAAGAGAGGCCAATACACACATGTATTGGGACGATTCCCATTCCTATTAATATCATTAAAAAAAATTAGCATGACTTAGCTCGCATTTTGACAGCTCGTATTTTAACACATGGACTTGGTTTTAACTTAATTTCCAGAGCGGATCTCTGTTTTAATTCGTCAACATTGTGATTCAAATAATACTGTTGTATACGCCTGTAATGCATATCTCGTAATAATTATACAGTGTATAATTTCGTATCAATTTTGACGATCGTTTTTCTATTGAGAAATTGTTATTTCTCAATAAGTACTGATATAAGTGTATGCAGCATATTTTGTGTAGTCATACTAAACACACATTAGCCTAATTTAACATTGACAGTGTTTTAACACGATAGTATTGAAGGATTAATATTTTGACGTATGGGAATCCAAAATATGGATCAACTTTTAATCCAATTGATACCCCAAATGATGCATGTTATATTTTAATTGATAGGCTGCACAATCATATTTTACTGCATTTACAACAGTTTCTGTTGCTATTTTAAATGAGAATATGTATACATTATCTTGATATTATATGTGTTATATATTTAGCATCATGTTGCAGCCAATCGATCAATATTAGCATTTTATATGTACAATGTCGATCTACATAATAATAATGTCGGTCAGATATTAAGTGTAATATGCAATGCTCAGAAAGGTAAAAAGTTGTTACTTGTACACATTAGTACTAACCAGATATATGGTTAACATATACTTTACTAAAATGTTACTCGGAATGTTATTGAAGTTATATTGAGCATTCGTTGGTGTGTGTGTATCTTTAAACATGGATTCGTTGATGCTAATTCATTTCGAATAATTATAAATTTCCTAGTTATTTTTGAGAATAGAACATAATATACTTTGCTTCTTTGGCCTTACACTATTAAGTTACATTTTACATGATCATATCTGGTCGCGATTTCGACAATTAATCCTGCACATACATATATCGGTCTATATATATGCAATGCAGATTTTGCTCATAATGAGTTACTTTTAAAAAATATTATAAGCCACCATTTATACTGGCAGTTTGCATATATTATAAAATATGCTTGCTTCAAACAATTTGATTTTATATGTCAAAATAAGCTATAATTTTACCCTCTTGTTTAGTACACAATTAATTTGATGTCCTACGGACTATTGACTCCATCCGGGCAGTTTTGATGCCTTTTGGCAAAACCGACGACATACTGTGAATTTTTATGCCATCCTGGCAAAATTGATGTCCTATATATTGACTGTTGATTCCTTCTGGGCAATTGAATAGATGTTCGCTAGAATTTGACATCCCGAAAATACAATTTGGATGACATCGATCCGGGTATTGTTCAGTATGTGTTATCGGGGATGACTTACCCACATGGTTGGGTTTGCTTCCCTTGTTTAGTCACCCCGGGCCATATATTCCTTGAGATGAGACTTGGGGTCTATTCTGTGCTGTTCGCACATTTATTTCTGTCACTGCTAGTCTACTTTCGATCAATGTTGATGACATTTAATCTTAATTGATTCAATCATATTTCGACGTTATTAAACACTTTTAACGCCACTCGGGCAATTTCGACATCGTTCTACAATGTTGATGCCACTCGGACAATTCTGACACCATTCTGTTTGTTTACGCCAATGACGCCATTCAACTAATTTCCGTGTCATTTCGCAAAAAACTTGACGCTATCTCTATAATGAAATAGTTTTGACAGAAATTATTCGATGTAATCTGTAACTATAATTGAGGCATGCTAATTCGACTCCTTTTATGTATGTTTGTATATACATGTGACAAGTTTGATATTCCATTGTCAGGTAGAGTATTGACCGCCTACAGGTATTAACCAAAAAACTCAATGTCTAAAAGTGTTCAGCTAGTCACGTTTTGAATGGCGTGTCACAGGTTTACATATTTAGCAATATAACATTTGACAACCCTATATATCAAAATAATCCAATTTGATGTTAATTTATCTTATAGAAATTTATTCTTAATAACAATTGGACATTTAATGTTAACTATTTCATATATATACGGGCACATGTTATCGGACACAGGTCCAGGTCTAATTCACCTCCACAATTCGAAAGTCCTTTGCAAAATACATAATTCAACATTTAACTTGGAGCTTGTGTTACGTTCGTATACGACGTCGCCATGTTGTTGACAATTTGATTTTCAAGTAACGAGAACATATTCAAAATGTTATTCGAATAGTTTAGTATAGTTATCATAGAAGGCAATTATTACGATAATTATAGTTGTAACAAATTGGTACAAGTATTCTCCGTCGGGAATAATTTGTTGAATTTTTAGATCAATCAATTACAGGGATCAAGACTAGCATGCGAGCAGAGTTATATAAATTCACGTGACTGTAAAATATATAGTATAAACTAGTTGAACATAGATCATTGTGTTGATGACATAATTATGGGGTTCATACATCATGTGTGTATACATTTATATAATGGATGTAAAATATGCTGGTTTAAATGTTGGACTTTGTATCTATCGCAATGATATTTCCATTTTACACAAGGTTAGTTATCCAATGAAATTGATTTACCCTCATTTGTAGAGTTTGCTGCATTTATTATTCCGTATAATACTCATTCAGTTTCTGTTCAGTTATTACCCAGTAGTTCAATTGGGAGCTATTGTAGTTCGTTATGACAATACTTGTGTGATCGGGGATGACTTACCCACAGAGGTGGGTTTGCTTCCCTTGTTTAGTCACCCTGGGCCATATATTCCTTGTGATGAGACTTGGGGGGTCTATTCTGAGCTGTTCACACATTTAATTCTGTCATTTCGAGTCTACAATTATTAGTGTGTAAATATTTGTATATAATAGAGAATTTGGAAATTGTTAATACATAGCGGAATTTAGCCTACTGTGTTTAAGATATAACTACAATTATTTCATGAGTAACCAAGAAATAAAATGTTAACGTTTGCAACATAAATGTTTCAAAATTTACATACATGTATATCAATACATATAACACATACATGTATTTGATGTATATGCCTTTGTCACACCGAGTACATATTTACGGCGAAATGGTATTATTATTTCTAATACTATCAGAAGAATTTAGTCTATATCTATATTGGTCTTGCTATAATGACTGCATGAGCTTAACCGAGACACACGCATGTTTATAAATAACCATGGGGGGTTGTAATTTGAGGTCTGATGGGCATACCCTATGTATACAATTAAAGACTTCTCTTCTCTTATTTTTGGCCGACCTTCGGTTTGGCGTGTTTAGCCAAAAATTTAATAGATCAGTTGAATGGTATAAATGTACATGTCATACTTTCGAATTTTCTTCTATTGTATTCTCCTATTTTGAATCTTGATACTATCTTGAATCTTGATAATTCAATTAACTAAAAAATATAAGAGTATCAATATAATTGAGAATTTGTAAAATGTTATTATAATCATATGTATATAATTATATTGGGGAGCTAGTAGTTACGCTCCCCAATATTTACAGGCAAATAAATATATATAAAATCTATTAATTCTACATGTATTAAGAGTTCTCCATTGGGAAGATTGAACAAATCTGTCAGTCACCCCCCCCCCCCCCCCCCAACACTGGGGACATCCCTGTGAGAGTTATGACCCTGGCTTCACAACCATTTGACAGTGACCTCATTTGAACAAAACTGAACGTGAGTCACCAAGGGAACATCCACACCAAATATGAACCCATTCAGTCTTATGATCTAGAGAAGATGTTCAAAGAATTGTTGACAGATGGATGGATGGACAGACAGATGAACAGGAGACAGATGAGAAGTGATGACAAAAGCTTCGTCTCAGGCGAGCTTAAAAATTACATTTCATTGAACAAATCTGTAAATCACCCCCCCCCCCCCCCCCAACACTGGGGACATCCCTGCAAGAATATGACATTATCTTATTATACCAGTAGCGTACATCATAGATACAGGTTATGTGGGTGGGGAAGAGCTAATTCTCTTATACCTCTGCCCCTATTTGAACAAACATGAATCCCCATCTCGGATATCTGTCCATCTAATAATTTTAAACATTCACTTTTAAGAGTTGAAGTTAATTGATTTTCCAAAAAGGACTCAATTGGAACAGCTCTAAACATGCCACCAAGGAAAATAATATTGGAACAGCCAAGCGTGAATTAAGTGTGTCTGAGGTCCCAAAAGGGGAATGTAGTGATGCTATTCTGTAAGGTGGGCTAGCATCACCAAATTCACCATCTGGGAACCCAAACTTACTTAATCATCAACTGCTATGGGAGACCTGGGGACAGACAGAAGTTCTCCAGCTGAAGTTGGTGGCATATGACAGTATGCACACCCATTTCACACCTCAATTATGCATTTTAGAATCTCAACAGAAGAAAAAGCTGCTAAAATGTCAATTTGAGACTCACTTCCCAGAAGATGAGGCCTAAGCAGAATGAGGCCCTCAAAGGGTGTATTTAGCAATGCTAGCCTGCTGTGCAGGGTACAAATGCTAGACACACTTCATTACAGCTTTGAGAAAAGGAATTTAAATTGATATTAATGACCAGGATATTGTAAACAATCATGGTGCTAAATTGACAGATTGAGAAAACAAATGCTCAACACTATTAATCTCATTTAAATTATGAATACACTCCCAGGGGACTCTGCCTATAGCCACAGAATCTGGCACTGATTTATACACAACATGCCTCTATCATGCAAACATCTTAATTGATGACTGTGTGTGTATTTATATTAACTCTCTCTCTGTCTGTAGCTAATACAATTGACTTAATCTGCTGGTGGGAGAGATCCTGTGAGTTAGGAGATGAGATAGGGTGGAATGCTGTTGGTTGGGGGTAGGGTGGGGTTCTGGGTCATGTGGGGGGGGGGGGAGGGTGATATTTTTTTTTTGTATGTTAAATTGATCAAGGAGTTCCTGAATTTTTTATTATTTTTTTTGGAATTATGACCCTGGCTCCACCCCTATTTGACCCAGTGACCCCATTTGAACAAATCTGAACCCCAGTCATTCAATGACCCCCCATACCAAATATAAACTAAATCGGCAAAATGGTTCTAGACAAGAAGTCGTTATAAGAATTACCAAGGAGGAATATAGTTATGGCCCTGGTTTCGCAACTATTTGACACAGTGACCTCATTTGAACAAATCTGAATGACAGTCACCTAGGGAACATCCACACCAAATATGATCAAAATGCAATTTTTTTTATTTTTTTGTTTTTAGAGTTATGTCCCTGGCTCTACCCCTATTTGACCCAGTGACCCCATTTGAACAAATCTGAACCCCAGTCACCCAAGGTATCTCTGTACCAAATATAAGCTAAATCGGCCCAATATTTTTTTAGAAGAAGTCATTGTAAGAATTACTATTGAGTTATGGCCCTGGTTTCTCAACTAATTGACCGGGTGACCTCATTTGAACAAATCTGAACACCAGTCACCCAAGGACCCTCCATACCAAATATTAGCTAAATCGGCCCAACGGTTCTGAACAAGAAGTCGTAAGAATTACTATGGAGGAATAGAGTTATGGCCCTGGCTTCGCAACTATTTGACCCAGTGACCTCATTTGAACAAATCTGAATGAGAGTCACCTAGGGAACATCCACACCAAATATGAACCAATTCGGTCTTCCGGTTTCAGAGATGTTCAAAGAATTGTTGATGGATGGACAGATGGATGACGGACGAGGAGTGATGACTATAGCTCCACCGGAGACTTCGTCTCAGGTGAGCTAAAAAGGCTATATAAACAGCCGATATAAATATAAGAAATTTATGTACATATGTAGTTTGAGTGTGTTTTATTGAGGGCTATGTCGCTGTGGTCGTTGGAGCCACAGTGCTCTATACCTTTTATTAAAATACACTCCCAACTACATTAATTACTGCAATGAAACATTCCCTACCGCATATATCTCTGGTCTGAATAATTATTGTCCCTTCAGTGGATTATCATAAAAAAAATATAATTATTCAAGGGCTACACCAACTTGTGGGCACCTCCAAAGAAAGGGTATTACGTGTACAGTAAAACCTCTCCAAACCAGACCCTCTATAAACTGAATCCCTCTCCATACCGATTTGTCTGGTCCCGAATTCACCCAAGCGCATTCCCACTAAAAATTACCTATATAATCTGGAAACTCTATTTTGAACATCGGACAACTTTTCTAGTCCATAAGTGAACGAATACATAAATTTTTACCTCCGAAATCCGAAATTGACAACAAGCGAACACGCATGTTGTAGATTTGACATAATTAATGGTCTTATTGGCTTTGGTGAAAACCGGAGATCCTTTACAAGTTTAAATCTCTGGGCTACATTAAACTCTGAGCGGTCGTTTTCGTGATGGCTCATTCATTGTGACAGGTTGATTAAAACTGTATAGGTCACTTTTAGTGAGCTTCGTTAGTGTTTTGTTTGAACAGTGGTAAATTGGTAATAGTCTTTGTTAGTGTTTTGTTTGAACAGTGGTCACAGTCTTATCTATATACCGGTACATGTATTATGACCTATTAATATACCATGTTTTAATTCTTATTGTACCGTGTTTTATCTATGTTATTTATATTTTATTTGGTACTTTATTGAATAAAGTTAAATCAATAATGAGTTGGTTGTGCTTCGACAACTCTTTGTAATGACTTCAATACATTCCGATCGTAGTGTGATTTTCTATAAACCGAACACCTCTAAACTGAGCAGAAGGGCCGGTCTGAAGGGTTTTCGGTTTGGAGAGGTTTTACTGTACTAGTTTAAAGGCCCATTTAATTTTCGAACCCCCCAGATCACATTATATAAAATATATGCCATATTATATACCGTTTGAAAAAGGAAGCTCCAAAACATTGTATTATCAACTTATCCAGTGTAATAAACTGTGAACATGATTTTGTTGACGTACCGACGCGTTTTCAGTGCTTAAGTTTCTGCAAAGTCTATTATTTCAATGGAAGGGAATAACTCTATATCTTGGTTTGAATTATGTTGCATTCTGGGAGCGAAATGGAGGAAAATGTTACTAATGATCTCAGCTATTTTTTATTGCTCTATGAAACACAGATGTTCCAAATTGTGATGAATTATAGTATTCTAATCAGATTTTATGTTGTAGATTGTAATTAAAACCGTATATCAAGGCACTATAAAAAAATAATTGGTTACTTGAAAATTAATGGGCCTTTAAACATCACCATACAAAGCCGCCTGACCTGCTTCATATGTAATGGAATTTATATACCTGTTGATAGATGCATTAGCTTCCCCTAAGGGCCCTAACCTGCTGCTATTATGTAACTGCTATGAGGCTTTTCGTGACCTGGATGGCTTTACGAAGCACTTTGTAAATACTTTCTGGTCTCTTTTGGAATTGATAACTCACTTGCAAAAAGGAAAATAATTTTTGCCTGTTGTGAATTATTTGTATACGCCGGTTTTTTATAAACGAGAGGCCGATCAGAATCGGCAGATGTTTAACCCATTCCTTGTGATAGTAAATAGCTATGATCAGAATCATAATCAGCGTTCGCGTCGGTGGCCAAGGTTTTTCGAAAGTGGCCATAAAAAATTTCATTTGGCCAAACGTTTTTTTCACCACAAATGGAGACAGAAATCTAATTCAAAAAGCACTGAATAGATCGACGAAATATTGCCCGTTTTGGACACGCAGGCTTCATACTTCGGATACATCATACAATGACAACCCAAATTAATTTTTTAAGGGGAGCATTGATTGAACGGTGATGGTTGTACAAAGACGATTAATAGTCGTCAAAAACCTTAATCTGTGCACAGCTTATATCATGTTATGTTGATTAGGCGGTCTGTGAGATGATATATGTAAATGCATTGTCCTATAATTTGATGTACCAGTGCAATATCCACCCGAGTGCACCAGTCATACTTCCTTTCTGACCGAGTCATCAAGGGAAGTAAACCCTGTATGGAGTTTGGTACCAGCGATGGCATGTCAGTTACGTAATGTGTCGTAAAATGCCTCCAGTCTTGTAATAACAACCGGGCTTCACACTGTAAAGGTTATTAATACAACAACAGGTACTCAACACCTAACGATAATAAGCAGCAGAACTGTCGCTTTATTTTCGCGAAAATAGCGATGACATCTAACACACCCCATTACTTGATTAGTTGGCAAACATGGTATCAGAGACGCAACATCTCATATATATTTTGAAGACCTCTGTTTGTCTGTCTGTTTGTTTGTCTGTATGTTTGTTTGTCTGTCATTTATACAAATCTACGATTCTCGACCGATCGGGACGAAACTTGGTACGTGTGTGTAGTTTGACCAGGCGGTCGACGTTGTCGTATTGGCGAGCCCGTGTGGCGCCCGCTTCGCGCATGCGCAGACGCGATCTCGGAAACGGGTAGAGCTATCGACTTGAAATTTGGTTTTTGAATAGCCCGGACAACGTCGGGCTGGGTAGAGCTATCGACTTGAAATTTGGTTTTTGAATAGCCCGGACAACGTCGGGCTCATCGGCTAGTCTCATATATATTTTGAAGACCTCTGTTTGTCTGTCTGTCTGTCTGTATGTCATTTATACAAATCTACGATTCTCGACCGATCGGGACGAAACTTGGTATGTGTGTGTAGTTTGACCAGGCGGTCGTCGTTGTCGTATTGGCGAGCCTGTGCGGCGCCCGCTTCGCGCATGCTCAGACGAGATCTCTGAAACGGGTGGAGCTATCGACTTGAAATTTGCTATGTGAATGTATCTTGCCCCGGATACGAATTTTATCGGGTCGCCGAGCCCGTGCGACGACAGCTTCGCGCATGCGCAGACGAGATCTCTGAAACGGGTGGAGCTATCGACTTGAAATTTGGTATGTGAATGTATCTTGCCCCGGAAACGAATTTTATCGGGTCGCCGAGCCCGTGCGACGCCAGCTTCGCGCAGACCAGATCTCGGAAACGGGTAGAGCTATCGACTTGAAATTTGGTTTTTGAATAGCCCGGACAACGTCCGGCTGGGTCGAGCTATCGACTTGAAATTTGGTTTTTGAATAGCCCGGACAACATCGGGCTCATCGGCTAGTAGTTATATATTTTTCAAAAACTCGACTTATGGTTTGGCGAGGGACGGATGGCGGGCAGGCGAGCGGACCTAAAGAATGCCTTATAACTTTGACATTTGTAAACGGATTCAAAAAAAATTTGGTATGGTAGTTGCTCCCAATGACTATTTACTGCCTGTAGAAAATGGGTCACGTCCGAACTTTTTTACAAGAGTTATCCATCTTAGATGGTTTTTAGTTAAGTTTTTCACCGATAGCGCGATAACTCACGCAAATATTAACCAAATTCAACAATATTTGGTATATGAGACTCTTGCAACAATATCTCGGACGAGTTCGAAAACCAGGTTTGTCCGAATTTTTTTCGCAGAGTTATGGGTCTTAGTTTGTCTATTTTTAGCAATGTTATCACCGTTAACGCGATAACTCGATGAGATATTAACCGATTTCAACAATATTTGGTATATGAGTCTCCTGCAACAATATCTCGGACGAGTTCGAAAATCAGGTTTGTCCGAATTTTTTTCGCGGAGTTATGGGTCTTAGTTTGTCTATTTTTAGCAATTTTATCACCGTTAGCGCGATAACTCGATGAAATATTAACCAATTTCAACAATATTTGGTGTATGAGTCTCCTGCAACAATATCTCGGACGAGTTCGAAACCAGGTTTGTCCGAATTTGATTTTGCAGAGTTATGGGTCTTAGTTTGTGTATTTTTAGCAATGTTATCACCGTTAACGCGATAACTCAATGAAATATTAACCGATTTAAACAATATTTGGTATATGAGTCTATTGCAACAATATCTCGGACGAGTTCGAAAACCAGGTTTGTCCGAATTTTTTTTCCGGAGTTATGGCTCTTAATTAGTTAGTGCGATAACTCAATGAAATATTAACGGATTCGATTGATATTTGGTATATAGGTCTATTGCAATAATATACCACCGTCCTACTTTTTTTCCCGGAGTTGTGCACCTTATTGGCAGAAGTTTGGTTCGACTGCCAAAAAACTCGACAAAAGCATCTTAGATGCGTACCCCTTGTTAAAATATAATTCAGTCATCAATTGTGAGCCCAGAAAATGAGGATTTAATTTTTTTTTTATTTGGCTAAAACACATTTGGCCAATTTTTTTTTTATTTTGCCACTAATAAATTTCATTTGGCCACTTTTTCGGCCAGAAGATTTTACGGTCCAGCGCAAACACTGATCATAATCTAGAGTTTTTATGTTGAATTATAGAGCATCTGTTATGTACTAAAGTAGTATAAATAAATTTACATAATAACACAGATTCTCAAATTATTGGAGTTTATGGATCCCAGTGCCAATATTTCACTAGTAGTGTCAATTAGACATTGGTAGGCATATAATAACATTGGAATACTCCAGGATACCTAACCTGAGATAAATGAACACAGTCTATACCCTGGTGGTCAATATACAAGCAGCTCTCAAGAAAATACTTTGGACTATACAAAAATGTTATCCATATAATGATTATACAGCCATAATATGATGAGGATGCTGACCCCTAATTTGAAACAGATTACCACAGATCGTATAAAAGACAGCAAGTAGCCACAGAGGAGTGTCGTTAAAATGAGTAAAAATATTAATTGAAAAATATATAAATTTAAACCAAGCCCGCCAATTTAAACAAAAAAAGTTGAAAATTCCGAACACATTGATCTTCCAATTTCAAAGGGCGCCACTTTAAATAACTATAATAAGATATTCTAATGTTGCAACGGAAATCACAGAATCAAATACCTGTCACTTCTAACAGCCATAATTCAAACGCCTGAACCGATTCTTAAAATTCGAATGCCAACCATTCCAGTAAAAGCAAAAATTTCCCATTTTGGTACACAATTCTAGGATTAACTGTTTTAAAACTTTGAAAACAGATGCTGAACAAAAGATTAAACTGTAGAGATGGTTTTTAAGTGGCGCACTGTGCTTTGTGAAATGGGAATAGCAATGTGTTGGGATTTTTCGACTGCCACATTCTTCCAGTCGAGTTAGTGCCTAGCTACTTGCTCATCAAGTTGATTCTCTAAAGTAAGCACACATTATGTCTTTAAAGTTTATCTATTTTATTTACAAATAATTATTATACAAAAACATGTTAAAATCCTTTATCTATCAAATATTTCGCAACCAGTTCTAGATGTGGTCCTTTGAAATGTATTGTTCTGGTCACTTCATGAACTTGGCTCTTAACTTCTGTTTCCAGATTATTTTCCAGATGTTTCCGTAGATCATTTTCCAAGGCCTGCAGAACATAAGTAGAAAATTCGGTAGCAGTAGAATTTTACCAGAAAGAAACATTGCAGGACTACTCCAATAGTTTTCTGTGATATAATATGACTACACATACCAATGTGCTGTGTATTTATTTCTTTTTTAAATTGACAATGATTTTGTCGTACTTATAATGATAATTGTACATATTTTGGTTCCAGAAACCAACTATATAATACTCAAGAATTGATCTCTGTATTGTATAATTTCCACCTGAAAGCTCATCTCTTCTAACTACAACATAACAAATGACGACACTATTAAACAACGACTCCACTTCCTTATACCTTGTGCAAGATTTTTCAGTTTTTCACAGCTTATTTCTGTTATATCTCAGTCAGTATTAGTAATAACCATTCCAATGATACCATGTCTGTCTTCAGTATTGCATGATTTTAATTAAATTCGACTGAGCTGAACTGAATTACAGCTCCTTCACAAGCTATTTTCATGCTTGAATCGATATCCAACTCATCAGAGTATGGTTCTCTCCTAATTATAAACCACAGTATAATACCTACCCAAATGTCACCCTCGATCTTTTTTAACTTCACCATCATATGACCATTTGGTGCTGTCAGGTAGTAAATTGGCAACATGTGGTTTCTTGTCCGATTGATGAAGTACTTGCTATCCGGACCAACTGGAAGGAAAGTTAACAAATATATATAATAATCTGATATAGATAACTAAAAATTTATCTATAAATATAAAGCAAGTTCTTGAATGGGTTGATCAGGTTTGTGCTATTGAAATTGTCAAAACTTGTATAGAGTTATCAACCTTAATATATATTAGTTTGTTTATGGAGCAGATAAATCAAAGATTCACATTTAAAATAATTCGAACACCCAGAAGTGTATATTATTTATTTGATTCTTTGAACAGGAGCATGCACGAATACCCAATACATTGACAAAATGAGAATTGGATATCTAAAGATAATTAGTTTAGCATCTAGCGATCACGCCCCTTGCCAATGCAAAATTACAAATGTATGCAGTCAGTGACCGATCACCATCACAGTTTTCGAAGCACAGAATTTCTGTAACGCACATCAGTTCTGAACGGAATACAACCAAAATTGCCTACTTGGCAACTTTGTGCTTCAAGTTTTGTTGATTACATGAGCTTTGTGATGTGTTATTTAGATGCAAACACAAGATGACACAAAGATATTGGAATCAGAGGACAGATTAGGCGTCGATCTCGAATCGGGTGGCCGATATTCGCAGGCCCCCATGTGTTTTGTCAAAATCAGACTTAAAAGCATTGTCTCTCATATACCTGCAGCGAGATGTACGAAGCTTGTGTATTATACTCATGTGTATATCCATGACATATACTCAAGCAATGCACACGTGAAGTATTGCTTGTGCATTGAGCCATTGTGCATGTATCCATATACCGCTGGCCATATACTGTCTGCTACACGTATGCCATGATTGGTTGATAAGGTAATCATTTTCTAACATCAGGAGTTATATTGACATTGAGATTTAACATCTATGTTGCTGTTGGGTCACATTTCATGAAGGTTTGTCAATGGTGATGATAGGAGCCTGTTTCTTACCTCGGACCCAACCTGAGCTGAACACACGCACAGTTCCCATTGTTTTTTGCTTTCGAAATTTTGATTTCTGGTATAATAGTTACATAGACCATACAGTCAATGAAAACATCTACGTTCTAATCTCAGAGTCACAGCGTACAGATCTATAAGACGATGATTGTGTTATCATTTGATATGGACGACTGATCACCAAAAATCGCGACATGAGGATACACCAGCTATGTCTTGTCATTACAAAAGAACAAACAAGTTTTTCTTGTGTATATCCCCTGGATACACATGTCTATAATACACAAGCTTCTTACATCTTGCCGCTATTGTATATTGGTATACAAAGTTATTTGGTATTTTCCCGATCGGTCTGTGAATAATGCTGTAAATAATAAGTTTGGCCCATCACAGAATCTAAAAGTAGGCCTGCTCCTTTAATTAATTAAATACCTTTTTGTGGGACCCATCCAGATGCAGTCGGACCTTCAATATTCTCTGGAACTGGTGGAATTATGCTGTTGGGAAGATATCTCTGTGCATATTTGAAATCTTCATGTGAAATCTCATAATCAGTGTATTCTTCATCAGGTGCAAGTTCTTTGTAAGGTCCAAAGTCATCCTGAATAATAGTAAATGAACCTAAGTGGTATAGACTGAAACAAAGACATTAACTTAACCCTTCCATGACTGGAGCTTCCTGAAATATTGCAAAAAACCTTGTGCATATGCATTCTCTAATATATGCGAGTCTCCCATAGGGAGCCTTGCATATATATATATGAGAATACATTGGCCTAACAATATTTACATTGATATTGTAAGCCAGTGCATTCTCTTATATATGCAAGGCTCCCTATGAGAGACTCATATATAAGAGAATGCACTGGCACAGGATCTTTAATGCTGCACCAGTGCAGCTCCCGTCATGAAGAGGTCAAAGGCATTCACAGTGGGTATTGCTGTTAAAATAGTCACATCCGTTAAAACCGCCATAAACAGAAAGAATATTAAAATATATACAAACCTTGTTCTTATACCAATCAAAATATTATGTAAATAGTATGGATGTTAAGTTTGTGCGCTTTGTTATGTAAACAAAACCAAAAATGTTACAGAACCTGGCTTTTGTTTACATAAAACAGCACACAAACTTGACATAACATTCTTTCTGTTTATGGAATTTTTAAAGGGTGTGACTATTTTAACAGCATTCCCACGCGAAGGCCACCCATGCCTTTAAACAAAAGACATTGAAGGCAGAGTTGTGAGGGGGATACATTATGATATGACTATATTTCATCATTTGCACCTATATCACCATCATTTGTGATAGTTTTCTGATAGAATGGATCATGATCCAGATCAGATCATGATAATGAATTATTTTGTTTGGACCAGTAACTGTTTTGGCCTTAGCTCGAATGAGCTATTTAGCTAATTTGGCATCCCACTATCTCATTCTCAATTAGTCATTATCTGTCATCAGTGTCATGGCTAGCCTATATATGTAGAATAAAATTTTATTCTCAGGCCTAAAAAAAAGAAGACATTTGTTTCCGCTAACCCGACCGACCCTATTTAAAAGCACTGAGTCTAAACTTTTTATTGCGATTGAAAAACTGACTTAAAAAAAATAATGGTATCTGTGAATGTTTCACGCATTTAACAGAGATAAAAGCACGGCGGTCGCTTCCGGTGGAAATACCCACATACTATAGATACGTATCTCCCATTGCCGGAAAACAGTCGGTGCTTTGGAAAGTAAACATAATTCACACCACAACAACAGCAACAATGGCTACCTCCGTAGGCCAGCACGTTGTTGTGGCTATTTATCTGGACTAATGTGTCCACTGCGGAAGCAAAAAAGAGATCAGATCGATAGACAACGAAGACAAAATTGAAGAACTTCTTTTTAATCCACCCGGATAAGACTGACTTCAGTAAGGTTAAAGTGAGGTGCCGTACATCGGCTGAGTCAGCGCCGTTCGTCATAAATGTTGAAATGAAAGTTAAGGAGTTGTCAGCATTCAACATAAACCATATCGAGTTTGTTTGCGGTGATAGAGAGATCATGGAAGAACAGATCGAACATGATACTATGGAAATCACCACACAGCGGAATCCATTTGATATTCTTTTGAAGAAAGAAATATATATCATATGTAACTTTGAATCTGAGTTTCTTGTTTCTATATTCCATGGGTTGACCACCTTGAGACTAAGAAGTCCATAATGTGGGCTCATATCAAGTATTATACACGTATTGTTAAAAAATATAGAAAAATACAAATATTTAATAAAAAAAAGTTTTGCCTGCCTACCGTCCCTATTTTTTTCCAGCTCGTTAGCGGAAACAAACGTCTTTTTTGTTATGCCTCATCAGTGAGCGCCTCGAATAAATTTTTACACTCCAACCCCTTTTTGCTGCCTCACAACACTTCATATCATTATATTCAAAACTGCTATGTACTTTATACATTAAACTCTCTTGTCTCAAATGTTCTACATGTACAGTAATGCTGTAACTAATCGACTCCTTAACCACAGCAGAATTATGGGTAACTTTTCAGGATTTAGTCAGAAATATGGCTCGTTGCCATTCATCGGAAAGCTCTCGGGGAGTCGATTACTTACAGCATTACTGTAAACTGTCAAGTCATCAAATAAAATCTAATCTAATCAGCTTATCATTCTGTGCCCAACCTGTCGGGGTCATGTCTCTGTTCGGAAGGTTCTCTTTTCAGAACGTTCACTACTGCGAAGGTTCACTATTCCGAAGGTTCTCTATTCCGAAGGTATTTCTAATTCTATTATAAACGAGGAGTCTCAGGTCCATTCCTTTTCGGCGGTTTGCATTACAAACATACATATACGCCATCTTAGTATGGATGTACATTGTACTTGCATGTATGACTCTTGACAGTCTTGTGTGGGCTAACGAAAATAGGTAGGCCTATTGAGATATAACGTCATATATGTAATAACATTAAACATGTTATGGGAACCCACGAAAACACAATATTGAGCGACCACCAAGACGGCGTAGGAAGTGGAGGATTTTGGAGGTAAGAATACACAACTAAGGGAAGATTAGATTACAAGGTGTGTTATAACTCTAAATCAGTAAGCCAACTGCATGGAACACCATAATCATAACGTACTGCATTATAAATGTGGAATATAAGTTATTATAATATAACTGACTCTGGCGACTCGTATATATTGATATTTCTGTATCTGTAGTTGTTACGTCCTAGTGACCAAGGCTGGCTTTTTACAGGACGGGATCAAATTGTTCCAGGAATTTTTTTTGCCGAACCCGTGACTTCTTCGCCACGGTAGGGATCTTTAACGTGCGCACATTGTTGCACACGGGACAGCCATTAGTGTCGGCTCCCGATCCAACGGTGTGCCAAGTGTAGTGTCATCCCTGGTCATGACATTACGAGAGGAGCAGAGGTACGAAGTTAGTCCAGTGACGCATTTTTTCAAATTTTGTCTGAGACTCTTTGGCTTCTGGAATCTTTCTCAGATCACTGATCGTGGCATCGATGATTGATTTGTGATGCCCATGGTACTGGGAATGCAGATGGCGACACAAAGTCCGACCGATATTTTGTCGGATTTGAACCCTCGACCGTGTCGAAGGTGTAGCTCAGAGGTCGGCCCACAACAGGTCGGGCACAGGTGCCAAATGAGCTAAATAGCTCATTTGAGCTCACATAGCTAAATCGAGCTAAATTTTTAATGTGATTTAAGTCCATTTCCTCAGTTCAACACATGCATCAAATTATCGCATTGCGAATTTACATTCATTAGTTAGACCCCATGTCAAGCTTCTCAGAAACTCCTTCCGTACAAGTAATTAAAACAGCAGTGGCGTGATCAAAGGCAATTTGATTAACACTTTTAGGAGAATGATTAAACCTCTTTTTGAACATTCAAATTGTGTTTATAAAACTGCTGCTTCTGCATATTAATTTACCTGGAATATATTTCTGAAGGTTAAGGACACAAGGTTACAATGTCTTGTCTGACTGGATAAACCATGGGCATAGATTTACGATATATCATTTGCCGAACGTACACTGATCTGCCATTAAGAGAAGAAAAAATACGGAAGCGCGAGTGGTCAGTACATTTATATTTTACACATCGGTTACTGTGTCTTCTATTGTGTCGATGTGGTAAAAGCGCGTGGCTTTCCGTATCTTCCAACCAGTGAAATTCAATTAAAATCATGCTTATAAACACATAGACGGAGCCTGTTTTGAGCAGCCAATCAGAACGTTTGTTTCATTTTATCTTAGGATAAGCTTAGACACAGCGGAGCGAATCCGACACAGCACGATTTGCCGACCGAAAAGTCAATTTAAAACTATTTTCTCTCACGAATTTTAATGAAAACATATGGATAAATCCTTAAGCAAATGTCACGTAAAAGATATCAAGACTGTTGTGAGTAGATGAGCACACGATGTATTTGTGAAGCTCAATACTAGGTTGGTCCAGTAGAAATAAATTCGCAATGCGATAATTTGATGCACGCGTTGAACTGAGGAAATGGGCTTAAATCACATTAAAAATTTAGCTCGATTTAGCTATTTGAGCTCATATGAGCTATTTAGCTCATTTGGCACCTGTGCCCGACCTGCACAAACCAACTGAGCTATCCGCTCCTCTAGATCCATTGGATCTTAGTATCATGGCTTACGCCAGCTAAGATCCATCTTGCCCTTTAAACAACATAGGCGGCTATAATTCCTATAAAAGTTACAATTATGACCAACGCATATGTATTTATCAACTAAATACTAATACCAGTGTGAAACCATCCACTCACCTACGTGTCATTTATCCTTAAAATCCGTCAAATAACAGAACGTAAACACAGACATTGCACGCGTTCCTGAATACCCGTGGAAAATCCAAACTATCTACAATTAGGTCGAGTTTAACTACACTCTGTGCATGCGTGACCTTTGGTCTACTAGCCTCACTACAACAAAATCCATGAAAACTGTCACATGTGCCGTGCACGTTTGTCATGTGATATTTAGGACCTCCTACTTTTCGTGCCTCCGCCATTTGCAACATGTGTTTTCAGGATTGGATTTTTGGATTAAATAATTACGGAATTATACACACGTTCTGGTAGGTGTCAGAGCTAATATAAACTGCAATAATGTTAACATTAATGACCATGTTAGTTGATTCTTAAAATTAAGTGTATTTAAAAACATTAGCTAGTCGCCTAAGAATATCGGCTCCACGACCTGTAATAGGCTGTATGGCGTAAGCCATACTAAAAGGTCGTATTCCAAGACTACCG
Organism: Siphonodentalium dalli; assembly: GCA_032622095.1. Lineage (NCBI taxonomy): Eukaryota > Metazoa > Mollusca > Scaphopoda > Gadilida > Siphonodentaliidae > Siphonodentalium > Siphonodentalium dalli. The sequence goes on from CP136066.1 coordinate 106,827,437, forward strand.
CTCCTGCTGACATTTGATGTTTCTTCCAAAGACAAGATGTTAGTATGCCCGGACTTAATACTTATTTTGTTTCAGTCATGCAGTCACCATATTTCCTAGTCCAAAATGTATTATATACATATATAATTGATTGAACGTCCCGTAGATTTTCCACCAGGCGGAAGGTACTAGGTAGCTCGAACAGGTCAGGGAGAACCCAAAATTGATGTACTACTCTCGGGCTCCAAATAAAAGTGCAGACCCAAATAATAGTGCAGGGGGGAAATTCCCTTGAAAGTTAATAAAAGTGCAGACCCATATAATAGTGCAGGGGAACTCTGAGCAAAACATCAACTGTGGTTAAACAAATTATTTTTATAGCAGGTCAAGTATAGGAGTCAACATAGTATGTATCATGTGGTGTTTTGGTATGCGATATACTTGAATATTTACATGCATAAAGTTATTAGTAAGCTCATCATTTTGATATCAGAATCATATAGAAATCTTGAGTTTGTGCTGATTTCAATTTTCATAGCCTCAAAATTAATAAACGTGCAGACCCAAATAAGCACTGTGCAGGGGGGGAAATTTCCCAAGAAAATAATAAACGTGCATGCATGTTTATTTGGAGCCCAAGAGTAAACCTCGATTTGTGTAAAAAACCTAGATCGAGGTTTTTCAAGACCATATGACCACTGGTGATATAGTGTGGAGTATTTCATCTTACACTTATGGGAGGCGAAATTCACATTTAATAATTAATTGTGCTTTATTGCGCTTAAGCACAATTAATTATTAAATGTGAACTTGCCCTCCCATAGGACAGGTGTAAAATGAAATACTCCACATTATACCACTTACACTATAATACTTCCATTAGTATCATATTTGGTTTAGAGTGTTTCCCCTTATATCATGGGTGTATGTTTTGACTAGTGGTCACATGGTCTCGAAGAACCTCGATCTAGGTTTTTTACACAAATCGAGGTTTAGTACATCGATTTTGGGTTCTCACTGACCTGTCGAAAACTAAACAGTAAACAGGTAAACCTCTCGACTCTAGATGTCTTGCCGTTATTATTAATATTAAGCTTCAAATTTGAATGAAGGTATTTTCTAAATATGTTCTACTTTCAAAATATTAAACTAACATCCTTGCCAGTGCTTGCACATCTTTGGATTCGTTTTGGTTTGCAGATGAACCTAAAACTTCTTGCCAGGGTCGAAATCATGGGAGCTGACATTTTGAAAATAAAAATTCGGAATATAAGACGAAACGAAATATTACTGTCTGAATATTACAAAATCACTGTTGTGTCAGGCTGTGTTAAATAAATAATAATTTTAAAATACCACACGGTTAATACTTACAAGACAGTTAGTCAAATCATCACGGTATTCCACTGTACATTGAATTTTTGGCGATTCGAATCACAGTTCACATATAATAAACGGTTCCAGATTTTTAATTTGCCAGTTAGTTTGAAAATTTTCGCACGGCTTTGCTGACAATTAAAAGCTCACCAATCAATCATTCAAAATCAATGATACATGTATCTGTTCAATCGGGACCATCTGTGTCACAGTCATTGGTGAATCACTGGAGTGAACAGTGAATGATTCACTTTAGCACTTGCAGTACCGGTAGCACTAGCAGCCTTCTCAGCTTCTGTAAAGTTCTGAAGTTCAGTAACTTCAAGTTCAACTGTTCAGTCATCACTCACTGTGTGTAAATGCACAGTAACTGTGGTAAATGGTATTCTAATCCATGTTATGTGAGCGACAGGTTGCGCCTATCCTCAAAATAATTAGACTTGAAAAACAGGGTGATAGTATCAGTACCCCGGTAATGACTAATGACCGTGGTATTACGCCAGGTAATGGTAGCGGGTCCGTGAAGATTCGGCCGAGGGAAGATTCGGCTGGTTGTATATCGGCCGAATTTTCCTAGTTTTAGACCTATTTTGGGGAGGAATTTTAATAGTTTTTTTTATTTATTTTATGTTTATAATAAAGAAAGTTTATTTGTATGTTTTTCACGAATTATGTGTGGACATATCTTTGTATAATATTTCACATGAATAAATCCAAGTTATTACCGTACTTTTAATGTTTATGATGTTTTGTGCATGTTTTTTTATGAGATTATTTTATGTTTATAATAAAGAAAGTCTGGTTGTATCTTTTATGAGTTATGTGGACATATATTTTTTTAATAGTTTTTACATGGATAAATCGTTATTACATACACATTGTGTGGTAAATCCAAATATCACGTTCGAGCACTATATAAGAAATTAATATTAATAAGCATACAAGGCGAATAGTTATAATTATAAAAGAATGTTTGATCGGGCGTTTAGTTTTTCACACTCAGTTCACGTTGGCACTAAGTGTGTTTGCATAACTGGCGACGGACAGAATTATTCTTTGGATGCTGATATGATATCAGTGAGAAATACTCGCTGTTTATTTGTATGTGTCTCCGAATGGTGTATATTTGAACAATCAATGTTCGAACGAACAACCACATAGCTGGTAAATACATTTTAATGGATCACAAAAACTATATTAAGAAAGCTTTTTATTCATACCTTATCACATAAAATAGAAATAAGATGATAGGAAACGCTCTTTATACATCGTCAATATTTTGTTTTAACAAAAACGGAACTTCACAAGAGGTAGTAACCAAGATATACAGAATCGACAAGCATAGAAATAGAAACGCTATGCAATAACAGCAGGACATCAGCAAGAAGAAACGGCGATTTTTATAATAAGTAATAAAATGTTTATTTTCTATTAATGTTATGATTTAAAATAACTTTTTAATAAATGTTTCATAATAAAGTAAGGGTTTGTGATCGTTTCTATAGATATAATATATTCCATGATTTTAATGTTTAATTATGTGTTTTCAAATAAAGAATAAATGTCAACTTCGTTCAGTTGAAAATTTCAATGTTGATATGTTTGTATTGTCCGTCACACCTTCTATCACACCTTCTATATAATTGTTTATTAAAGTATTCGTCTAATAAAGTGTGTTATTACTACAACTGAGTTAATCAAGACCCTTGTAAATGATCCCACAATCGCTTCAATTAGTTGTTATTGTTACAACTATATTTTCTTTCAGTAAGACAAAGACCAAGCTGTCAACAAGCCACAATCCCTCCACTAATTCACAAGATCAATAGACTGGCCGAATCTTCCCGCGACCGAAAAATACTGAGCCGAATCTTCCCGCGACCGAATCTTCCCGTTCCCCTGGTAGCATACAGTATCAACTTCGATATCGAGACAGTCACTGTGGTGGAGTTATGGTACCATGCTGTTATAATTAATGCCGCGGTCTATTAGCGGATCGTCGCACCAAAAGTTGAAGAAAATAATAGAGGTGCCACGATTATTGATTTTGATAATCGATAATCGGTCGTAAATAATTGACTATAATCGATTAATCTTACCTAATAACATCAGTGGAAGTATTCCATAATATGGCCTATTAGCTGGGTGCTGGTTAACTGCACTGTCGCTGGTTGTTTGAGGCATCGGCTGATGTCATTTTTACATTAATAAAGTGCATCATAAACCACTCTTAATGACCAATGAACACAATGTATTCAATATCAGCACAATTCTCGGCGATGTTATGGTTATAATATTTGTGAGTTCATTAGAACGAACGTAGCTATTAATTTCAGTGTTATGAATAGCCAAACATACAAACAATATAAACGTAGGAATGCACGACCGATGGCGACTGTTCCTAAAAAAAGTAAAGTATAAGTTTCATCAAACTTCGAGAGCATGGATGTGTGCCCCCACCTGCAAATTGCAGGACTCAGAACAAGTTAAGTATTTGATAATATCGAGTTTCATTCAGCATTCACTTGTAGAGTGACCTGACAGTGACAGGTGAACATTTCAGGCCCTGAAATGTTAATATTATCATGAAGTAATAAATTCAATTCAGCATAGAAATAAGAGTTAACAAACAAATGTCTTCTCTTCAGCTAATAACCAGTAGAACAATGAGGCTGTCATGTGACCTAGAAATCATCAACAGAGTCCTGCCTGAGCATAACCTGAAGCAGCGTAATAAGCCTTTGCACACACAGCTGTCCATTGGTCATAAGCCTGGAAGCAGTTCGAAACCAGAGAGCACTGTATTCCTCATGCTATGTACAGCTAATAACCGGAATGGAGATAAACACCCCGTAAGTATTACTAAGTAATGGTGAAGTGGTCCAAGTTTGCATGTTTCTGCTATAATTAGGGTACCCAGCATCGCCATAACATTCAATAAGGGTACCCAGTACGACCAAAACGTTCTTTGGAGTACCTAGTGATGAGTCGATGATCGGAAACGACAATCGGAATCGGCCGATTGTGGCCCATCGGATGACAATCGGTACTCGGGTTTCAACATCGGCATTTCCGATTGTCTAAATAATAATCGGGTGCTTGTTTTTCTTCAATAAACTGTGTTAAATATAACGATGTTTTTATTGAATAAATGACCAGTAAACATGGGGAAAGTGTAACCAAACACAAATTTGGTGATGTACAGCCAGGTCATGCCTGACACAAGTATAAACCCCCGAAAGTACATGTCACCTGACACATAATTATGCAGTTGACTGCATTCACCACGCTTCAGTTATTATATATCGAATGAATTGAAATAATTATGTAAAATAGCCCGACCCATTATATAGTGTAGTGTGTTTACAAAATCCCCATTGTTCACCAATTAACAACTACTATTCAATGTAGTGACCGCTAATCACCAGTATTCAAACTGATTCAAACTGATATCAGGTCAGCTAGTGACCTCAATCTATAAGCCGACATGAAAAAAAACATGTAGACAGTAAACAAGTGTTGCGTCATCCTTGGTATTGTCTCTACAGGTGAGTTCAGGATAATGTGGTTTAACATAAAAATTCCCTTCCTCAGACGGAGGTCTCATGTTGAATTCTTGTATTTTATTAATTGGATAGGGATAAATACAATGGTAACAATTATTAATATTATTTAATTGTTTTTATTTGTAATTAAACATTTTGTTCTTGTTTTGGTGTGAACGGTCATGCACTCTTCTGAGTTGTCATCGCGGCGAATGCCAAAACTCACCTGTGTCTGTGAATGTAGCCAGAATTCCGACGCCCTATTGACTTACAGTTGTATAAGGCGCATGCACATTTTCAGGGGAAATACTGGGTCAACAAGTAGCGACTTATAGACAGAAATCTACGGTAAATTGAGCATAATATAACATGTGTATTGGTTGTCAGGATGCAGGAATTTGTTCACAAGTCCACCATACCTACCTTTATACTTACCCAAACGTATACATATGTATACTGGTATATTACTGACGTTGTTGCTTCCAAATAACACATATAACATATTTTGGTATTATTATTAAAATAATCGGAATCGGCACTTGAATCGGCCGATTGTGATCTCAAATAATCGGCAATCGGCGCAAAGCTCTATTTGACAATCGGCTCATCACTTGGAGTACCCATGATGTCCAAAATGCTGATTAGGGTACTAGTACTCAGGCTGATGAGGTCATTGTCACAAGGCATTAGTCACATTCGTAGCCAGCTTTTTAAATCGATCATAAATGTAGCCAGCTTTTCTATGGTGATCACATTTGTAGCCAGCTTTTCATGCGAGCCTCAATGAACAAGATTAGGTTAATCTCATTTGGTCTGAGTTGATGGATGAAATACAACTTGAATTTCAATTTGATATTAATTCCTCTAATAACCTGAGGTTTGCAATCAATGTCATTAGAATGCTCGTATTATATTCCAGTATAAGTTGATAAACGAAGTCAGTTTTGGAGCATGACGTCGACATTTTAGTCACGAATACGATGATGTATATGTCACGTCCTATTTCGCGCCATATAGAGGATATAATTAGAAAAGCTGGCTACGATCGCCAGTGAAAACCTGGCTACATTTGTGATCAATATAAAAAAACTGGCTACGAATGTGACCGGAGCCTTGTGACAATGACCCCAGCGGCAGTACTCAGGATCTCTAAATCTCGTCTGTTGACCATTTCTGTTCCCCCACCCGTGTGAGTAAGGTCAAACCTCTTTGTATACTATGCCTGTAGCCGAAAGTCTTCAATTGAACAAGAAGAGAGTGCGCATTGTATGATTACATGTATATAATTTGTTCATTAGGCCAAAAAAAAGAAAGAAGCGTTTTGGTTCTCGGGCATGTTTTTCTTCAAATCAATGAGGGAGGCTTTTTTTTCCTTTTTTTTCTGTACATAGTAAACCTGGACAATGATACAACCTCCTCTGTCCAGTAATAACCAGAAAATATAGAGGGAATTGTTATGCATATAAACTCATTTAATCTTATGTAAAAATGCCATTGTACTACAAGTATATGACAGATTACCTCGCATTATATAATGCCCCTGACTAGTCACTATTGCTGTCTACAAACTGGTACGTCGCCATTCTAATATGTGATCCTGAATTTCATCAAGTGCCTTTCAATTGTCTGCAGTTACAATTAGTAATTTAGTACATAATTACTAAGTATAACAAGAGCACGAGGATCAGCTACAGTAATGCCATAATTAATCGACTCCATAACCACAGCAGAATTATGGGTAACTCTTCAGGATTTAGTCGAAAATATGGCTTGTTGCCATTCATCGGAAAGCTCTCCCCGAGAGCTTTCTGATGAATGGCAACAAGCCATATTTCCAACTAAATCCTGAAAAGTTACCCATAATTCTGCTGTGGTTAAACAGTCGATTAATTAGGGCATTACTGTACATGTACTTCATGTTATATATCCAAAAATCACTTTTCACACATTACACATATTTGTTAGAGCGCAATGATTTGCATACTAATGTCCAATTCCAATACATATCTATGGACATGTTGGTAAAAAATGTTAGGTTCTTCAGAATCTAATTAACCCTATGTATCAGGAAATAAGGGGGCACTCAAAGGATATAAGCTTGTTCATTGAAAAGTATTTTGTCATAAAATCAGGCATTGAAATGCGGCCCTTTTTATTCAATATGGCGTGGCCTGAGAACCAAAACCCTTTTATTTTTGGCCTTTTAATGTATAAAGTGTATGATCAATTGGGGCTTCTTTTCCTTTATATCATACAATCTTCAAGAAATGGTTCACATCTTTGATATGATGACTTGTTTATCTTTGAATTTATTGACAAATTATTGGCATATTATTTTTCAGTATCACTATATTGCTGAGAAAAACTATCATTGGTGGCAAGGAAGCGTGTCTTTTCTTCGGCAGAGACATTATTGTTCATATTTTTTTTATTGAAAATTACCCAGTTTATCTTATGATTGCACATACAGGTAACATTGTTGTAGATGATCTATAAATAGACAGCCCAATATCTAAGAATTTCTTTCAAAAGTTTACTGGCACTGCATGGTACAAATTAAACTTACTGCTGACTTTTATTTTTCAGATAAAAGGAAATATAGAACAAATATTTGCCAAGTTCATCAATGAAGGAAAATGTACCATCCGCCTGAAAAATCCCAAGCAAGATTTATGTCTGAGCAAAGTAAGTGTGCGACATTACAGGGAAGTCCATGAATGAGATACACATAGAGTACCAGGGGGGTCTATGTGAATAACAAACTAAGTCCAATCATGAGCCTCACTGTCTTAGTGGCAAACAAATTTATCCTATTAATAAAATATCCATTTATTATTAAAAGTTGCATTCAGGGTTCCAGAACTCTAGAAACAACAATAACATGAGCTCCCTTTCAAGACTACATGGGGTTGAACGTGCTCCGCTGCCCCCACCCGCATTTATCCAAACAATGGCATCGATGTTGTCATAGATATACCGGCAAAGGTTTCCTCTTTTAATAATACAATCAATTCAATTCCATTTCAATCCATAGCATTTATTTTGAACACCAAATATTTGTCTCAGAAGATGGTCATTTCTGGGAGCCGTCAATGTTTTCAGAATATCATTCAAAAACATGTCTGCCAGTGACCATCTTGGATTTTACTCTTTGTATGCTACATCCCTCATCCGATCTTCACCAAACTTAAAAAGGTTCTTCGGGGTAACTTCTAGATGAATGCTGTTCAATTTCTCCAAAATTCATTAAATATCGTGGCTGCCAGCAGCCATCTTATATACACAATACAATCCATTTTCTGAAACTTTTGACTTTCCTTCTTCTTGATCATTCTATTGACTGCTCAGCATAAAATTATAAACGCCTCCCCATGTTGAGCTACAGTGTCATTGACACTTAGTTTTATTTTATACAATTTTATATATACTATGTACATGTAGTATTGTATAATAAAGAAACATTGTGTGTAGACAGTGTAATACAACTCTCTAACTATAGTATACTGATAATAAAATTAATTATTTTGTGACACCTCACTGCCATGCTCTTTCCTTTCAGGCTGATAATTTGCAGTTGAAGAATTTCCTAACTGTTCTAAGAATGGTTGCTCAGGGACAAGACACAAGTAAAATCACATTATCAGCTCTGGCTCCAGCCTCGAAGAAGCATGTTGAAAAACCCAAGACAAAACTCTCGGTTCAAAGCAAGAGAGAGTACCCTATCACAACTAATTTTCCAGGCACACTTGAAATCCTTCAAATTAACAGGTGTGGCATGAAAAAGCTTGACACACGGATACTGAATCTGAGAAGGTTATTAACACTCGATTTGAACGACAATCTTCTTTCTACCCTCCCAGATGAGATAAATCAGCTGATTGAACTGAAAGATTTATCTATGTGCAAAAATCAATTGACTAGTATTCCTATGGGTTTGTTTAAAGAACCTATTCAGCAGAATCTCACAACCTTGAACTTTGCAAATAATCAACTTCAGACGCTGCCTATTCAGATTTGTGAACTGCAGGCATTGACAATTCTACATGTTGATAATAATGTTATTGAAGTTCTTCCGGCGACCTTTGGACGACTGAGGCGGCTTATGGTGTTTTCGGCTTCTGGGAATCATTTGAAATCTCTTCCATCAACTTTTGTAAAGCTTCGTTTTGAGAAGTTGTTGCTGGATAATAACATGTTCATTACGGAGAACACAGATTTAGTTGATGCTCGTATTGGTGTCCCATCCCTCTTGGAGTGTACAGCAAGGAGTATACGAAAATACAGGTGAGCCAATCTTATCACATAACTTATCACATAACTCAGGTATGATCATATACCGTAGGGACCGACGAAGCTTCGAGATTCGATTCGATTTCGAATCTTATGTTCCGATTCGATTCGATTCGAAAGCGGTCATGTGATTCGGGATATTTCGAATCGTTGTATAAAAGTCCTTTATCGCCTGCAGTATCTTTTAAAATGTTCATTATATCCCCAATACGTAACCTGAATCTCCTTCCGCGACCATCTGCGACCTCCGTGGTCTAACATGTATATATAGGTTGCCCAATAACCCACTGCACATAGGCTTCCCAGTCCCAGTGGTGGTTACTCGCGGACGAGGAAAGTCGGCGGGTTACTCATACAACAACATATATGTCGGTGATCGGTGATGGTTCACGTCACATTTTCAGCACGGTTGGACCAAAATGAAAGTAGAGCACACAATGTTTATTCCACCACATAATACCAGAAATGTCGCGATCTAGCCCGGCCCCAGCTGCCAAAGCGGGGTAAACCACCAAGAAATCAATCACTTAAATTTCACGATCAAGAATGTTCACCATTCGTCAACGCTAATCCGCATGACAATGATGACATATAAAGAGGAATAACTCTATATTTCCATACTGTGCACTGGAATTACATGTTTTTGTTTTATACAATACCTATTGAATTTCTGTGACCATTCAGCTTTCATGAACAGTTCCTCTGTTCCTGAGTCCTGACAACTAACTCGGTTGATCCGACGAAAAGGTCAACATTGGGATTTTATAGTTCCCGTGATCCCGTTTGGCATTTGCGTATGCGCCAATCCCAAGTCAGAATGCCCAATTCTGATATCGCGCGTGCATGCTGCCATGCATGCGACAGGGCGAGGCGTATATGCGCAGAATCGTTTCCGATTACAATGACTCGCACCAGACTCAATTGCAAACGGAAACTATTCTGCGCATGTATGCCTCGCATAGACTAGTGGCAGTGTTACTGTGTAAACAAAAAAAACTATGAACTGACGTGCCATTCTCATATTAAACTAAATGTTGATCATACCATGTCATAAAACTGTAGTTTAATGAACCTCCATCGTAACTTCGCGTTATCTCACAGACCTTAGAAAATCGTCTGACATTTGCCCTCATTTTGCTCATACCTCCCACCGACATGTACCGCAAATCTTCTAAAGTGTCGGCAAAAGATTCGATTCGAGATTCGATTCGATTTTGAATCATCATCATGATTCGATTCGAGATTCGATTCGATGTTGAAATTGCCGATTCGTCGGTCCCTAATATACGGTACACATGATCATTAGGGGGATAACAATAGTTGTAACACTATGCCCGGGTAACACCTGGTAGGACATGTATTGGGGTTTTTGGGCATGGAATTTTTAAATTTGCATACGACGGGCCAAACCATGGTCGGACCATCCTATCCTAGATTCTACGGACCTTACATTTTAAACTTAGTGGAAGCCCTGGTTAAATGGATATCTCAACAGGTCAATGAATGATAGCATGTATGTGACTGCGTGTATGTGTGACCATGGACTAAATTGTCTGATTTCTAGACAGTGAAAATTTACCCACTGTCATTTCTGTCCAATCCCAATATAACAGTTTTTTTTTTTTTGGCAAAAATTATAATGATCTTGATATCCAACATCGTTCAACAGGAATGATAACTGTTTTGAAATATTCTGGCTCCCATATTAATTTATAGAGTCAGTTGCCATCGGCTATTTTTTAGGAGATTAAATACATGTCTCTGGCTCAGGTGAGAATTATTTGCTGAACATTTATATTTGTTGAGAACTGATAATGAATTTATGCCATTTTAGTATGTCTTTTAAGAGCATAAAAGTTTATATATATTAATAACTGTTTCCTGTACTTATCGTCCGAATGTGACAAAACCTAGAAAAATTTAACCCATTCACAACTGAAGCTGCACTGGTGCAGCATTAAATACCCTGTGCCAGTGCATTCTCTTATATAAGCGAGTCTCCCATAGGGAACCTCGCATATATAGCACTGGCTTAGAAGATCAAGGTAAATTTTGTTAGGCCAATTCATTCTTTTATATATGAGAGGCTCCCTATGGGTGACTGGCATATATAAGAGAATGCATTGGTACAGGATTTTCGCATAATTTCAGGAAGCTCTAGTTATGAAAGGGTTAATTTGATGTTTAATTTACAAATTGTTTGAACAGATATTGATCTTTTCATTTCAGTATTCCATATACTGATGAGGATCTATTCCCGATGCTTATTAACTACCTGAAATCTGCTCGTCAATGCTGGTGTGGAGCATACTGCTTTCAGTGCAGCCTACGATTCGTCACACACATTGACCTCAGACAGTCTGCCATGGAAGTCTCAGCTGCAAGTGCTCCAATTGAATCTTATATCTGCTCCATTCAGTGCCTCAACAGATTCAGGCTCAATCCAAAAGCATACTGGAGAAAGTAACACTGTTCATGGGCTTTATTAACCCTTTCTATACTGAATGGATTCTCCCATTCTACTGACTGGATTCTCCCATTCAGTATTAAAAGTATACATTGGGACGGTCTATTATTCATTTAGAGGTGTGTTAAGGTAACAAAAGCAGACGACAGACAGAAAAACAGATAATACAAGAACAGAATGTTTCATATTCATTGGTAGGAACCACTGTGGTCGTTTGTTGAACTTATTCTCTGAACATTTCTAAAGGGAACTACTCGTCATGAATATTTAGTACAGAAAGGTTTAATACGAACTTTAGGTGTTATCTTTGTGAGTTATATGGATCTATTGATTTTGCTATCTATTGTTGAAACTTCAAGATACATGTATGAGATAACTGTCTGTGCCTTTCTGCACTCAATTTGTTTGGTTGTAAATATATTTATTCTTGTAGTCTTATTTCATCGTTAATATGTGTATAATTTAAAAACACAAACAATAAAGGAATGTGCTAAATTTCCATTGCTGCATACATGTATATCCATGAGAACTATTAAATAAAATGATGGTTGTCTCGAAAGTTAACATTTCCAGGATAGATAACTCTCTGTAAAACCTAAGAAGTTAACACCTTCGCTTTATTTATTGGCAGCTAATCGTCACTTTTGTAACTATGTTCATTAGATTCCAGTGCTTTCCAATTTGTCTACATTTCTTAAAGATTCCCAGTCCGATTTGTGGGTCCCCATATCATCCAGTTCAACAAAAGCCACTTTAAAACGCTTTAGTAATAAAAATTAGTTTATTACATGTACAAATAAATACTCACAACAATACCAAGTGTGGTGGCCAAAAATTTAAATACTAAAACATTTTTTGGCAATTTGAACGGCAAGCGAGTGTGCTTGACAAATTTCATATACAGTGTATGTTGACTCCTGCTTCAACGAAGAAATTTCCCCAACATTTGTCATCACACATGTAAACCAATTTATTCCACACCCATTGACGTGAGTCACATGTATTCAACGGAATCCCAGCCATTGAATACATATTAGTGTATACCTCTAGTGGAATACAAGACGGAACTATTCTTGTTGACGTTGTCGCCAAGAATGATGACGTACATTACGTCGATCATCCGCTTCCGGTGATCCCCCCATAATTACTGGTTATTTGTCAGACTTAAATCACAATAAAGGTAGCTATAGTAACAATGAAGGTGACATTCATGGGTTGAACTTATCTGACTTAACGGTGTAGAATAAATACAGAACACAACTTGCATCATAATCTCGAATATTTTATCGAACTCGTTGCGGACGGCGCAAAGTTATCTACCTGCATGTGCAATCAGCATGGTATTATCACATTGTCTATTTTTATGAATAAAATAGGATTACAAATTCAGGAATATATAGAGAATACTTTGGTTGAATACCTGGATTATTTCATTCGTGGCTACAAGGAAATACTGAATTTCCACGATTTCAGCTAAATCAAGTGATTTAATCAAGATTTAAATCAATGATGTTTTTGAAAAAAATCATTGATTTAAATAAAAAAATTTCAAATGATGATAAAAAGTCAAGAACTGCAATATCTAACAAGGTTTCTGTAAATTAAAACATGAGTATGATTAAACAATATATAAATTGGATAACAGATATGAAACTGTACAGTAATTATCAACCCTATGGAAACTACAAGCATACTGCATGGTACCGTATTTACTGTTTCTTCAATGGCCTGTTCCGCTTTATAGCATTGTTTGTATTGTTTGTAACTACACTCAGATTCAGCATTCCTCACTATACACAGTTTAATTTTCTTTCCCCTTTTCTGGTTGCTGTACATGTAAATGCTAACTGAGTAGCTCTACTATATACTCTGCTATTTAATTGGTCTAGTTGTCAAATGCCTCTACTTGATATATAGTGTGATTAACGTATTTTCATAACAGTTAGAAAAAAAATATAAAATAAATCGATTTAAATAAAAAAAATCGATTTTTTTTTATTTATTTTAAAAAATCAAAAAAATCACCAACCCTGTTTCCTTGTACATGTAGAATGAAATAATCTGGCTATTCAATCAAAATTTTCTTATATGCGGATTATGCGCTATGTTATAAAATTCCCCAAAACTGCTAGTTTTGTTCTACAGTTCACAGCAATGTGTTAAAAAACTTCGACATTTGCAGTCGGAAGTGGCAATGTTTACGTCCTATTGATTGATTTGCTCACCATACACTAAATGACAAATATCGAGCACATCCGCCAAAAGAAACATTCTCCATTGATTTATTCTGAAAAGATGCGTGAAATGAATGTATACACAATTTACTATAATGTAGGACAGAAGAACTATCCAGGGGAAAAAACACTTAAACATCAAAATGCAAAAATATTCTGCCTGTTATTGATATCATTGAAACTTTATGTGATTTGCCACACAACTTGGAGAGGGTAATACTATTGTGTTCTCTAACGCTTCGGTCATTCTACCCCACAGCAATTTCCCACTATCACAAGACATGTTATGGACTTGTTCAGGTGCGTGAAACTAATAAGTTAATATTCAGGCCCGATGACTGGAGGAATGTAGCATTCTACTGACATCGCCGAAATTCTCAAGCAAATCGACCATACAACTTCGTAGAAAACATCGTTTGAACTATGCTCAATTGTAAATATGTACTTCTCGATTCAGGACACAACTATTGGCGATAAACTAACGAAAACGATTTCGTCATCGAGAGTCAGTGCATTTAATTAATGTCAATTTAGATATAATATTTTTTTAACAACTAATTTGAGCAACATTATCCACCTTTCTATTCGATCACCCAACCGGAATCACAAGATAATGACAATTTTGTTTCTGTTGATAATTTTCATCTTCTTTTATTCTGAAATTCATTGACGATCACTGAAGCGAATGCGAACCATGACCTTGCATGACTTCTCAAAATCTTGTGATGGCATCAACACATGTCCCTATATATCCAGAATCTAATCTAAATCTAAAGTTTTTGCTTGCCAGATGAAAATTTGAGGTCCATAAAATGAATAAATATATAAAACCAAAATATTTTGAAAGTAGGGCACTGCGAATCTACGGTTTATAGTCGAATCAAATCTCAAATTAAATCAAGGGTGAGATTCGCGAATTGAATCGAACATATGCATGAGCTAAACATGGGTACATGTATCAACATACAAGTTTCGGCAGACCTGGGTAACACAATACCAGTTTGTGAACCTGGGAAATTTAGTTCCAAAAAACCATGGGATTAATACCAATTCAGCAGTATTACTATGTATACTGGGATAAATGGATTGCAATTACAAGGGCATCGGATGGGTGATTGAATGTGTTACAAAGTATAAGACCCACTGGCTGGAAGTTTCAGTTACAAAAAAATCTTCTCGTCTTCAAATTATAATGGTTGCTTCTGTTTTGTTTTTAAAATTGTGAACATTGTAAGTCAGCAAGTACATTTCAAGAATGCTTATAGACGAACATATCTCTGATTAATCAAGATTGTCTGTATTCGTAAAATGTTTTCGATATGTCCAATGGTGCCTTACATGTGCGTAACCGGATGATAAATTCACTGCACTGTTATGTCGGTGGGAGGTATATGGTACAAGTCAATGCGGCAAGACAAAGCAGTCAGTTCGGCTAAAATTCAGCGTTATTCTAATAGACATAAAATATATCTAATTTATGGGGCAACAGACTCAAAATAAGTGTTCATTGCTTCAAATGGGCTTGCATCAGTGTCCGAGTACAAATCTAAATTTGAAATTTAGAACAAGGCATCTTCAAACTCTTGTTATTTTATCACCCACAAGAATGCCAAGATGGTTATTCGAAAATATTGGAATCCTATGATCAAATTGAACTGAATCGGCAGCCCGATTCGCAAATCAAAATGAATCTCGAAGCTTCACATGTGACTCTTTAAAAGGTTATTTCCTTAATGCAAACAGATATTTTGAATTCCCAGAGCTGAATAAATAGACAGAACACAACGCGCATCTTAATCGAGACTCTTTTATCGAATGAGTTGCGGATGGCGCAAGGATATATTTCGCGAGAGCGTAGCTCGAGCGAAATATAACTTTGCGCCGTCCGCAACGAGTTCGATAAAAGATTCGAGATTATGATGCAAGTTGTGTTCTGTATTTATTCTACACAGTTCAATCAGATAAGATAAATCCATGAATGTCACCTTTATTGTTACTATAGCTACCTTTATTGTGATTTAAGTCTGACAAATAACCAGTAATTATGGGGGGGGTCACCGAAAGCGGATGATCGACGTAATGTACGTCATCTTGCTTGGCGACAACGTCAACAAGAATAGTTCCGGCTCGTATTCCACTAGAGTTATACACTAATATGTATTCAATGGCTGGGATTCGTTGAATACATGTGACACCACGTCAATGGGTGTGGAATAAATAGTAATTTAGGGGCAATTTCGGGCTGGGTATCTTTAATGATTTAAATATGGTATATCTGTTTCTATAACAAGTTATATATAGTTTCCTGGGTATAAAATAATAAATGTGAATCAAAGACTTTGTTATAGGAAGAGATAGACCATCTTTAATATCCTGTTGTATGCTATTATATTTATTGTATTATTAAAACATTCCATCTTTTATGAAAGAGAATTAAGATATTGTCATTTCTATAGTTGCAACAAATAAATCAGAATGGCAACTTATGTCATATTTATATGCCCGGTTTAACATGTCGAGTGCCATTCACTATTCAATAACACATGAAAAGTATGAGATAACTCGTAGTTGGCATTCAATGTGTTAAAGATGAGACATATTATGTTTTTGTTCTGTCCGTTCGTTCATATTTCATTTTTCAGATGATAACTTCAGTTCTACAACTTCTACTTAACTAAATGAAATGAATTTTGCAAGTATTAAAGCTTCATCGATTCTGTAAATTACATGTACAGGTCGAATTTTTTTTTGGGATCCAGCCGCCAAATTTTAACTCAACTTTTGAGCTATTGCCATTGTTTGACATCCGTCCATCAACAATTTCATTTGGCACACCCTACAGTCCACATACTAGTATGCCACCACGTCCCTCATCCGATGATACCGATCATCATCAAACTTCATGAGTTTTCGGTTGACCTCTTAGCCATCATTTTCCCATAATTTGTTAAGAAATATGGCCACAAGAAGCCATTTTTTATTTCAAATTTAATCCATGACACCCTGCATCCCTCATTTGTTGGAGAAATGTTTTGAACATGTTTAGGATCACCTCTAGATGGGAGCTATTGAATTTGAATGAAAAACATGACTGTTGGCATTTGGCAGCCATCTTGGTCTTTATTCTTTGCATGACTAAATCCTTCGGTACACCCTACAGGCCTCATCCCTCATCTGATCGACTTTCATATTCACGTGTTGACTGAATGTACTGAAATTTTGTGTACAGGTCAAGTTAAATCTTAAGTTCCGTTAAGCCATTTTTAACCAGCATTACCTGGCATTACATACATTTTTTTACTTTGAAATGAAAAATGAATCCGGATGTCATGACGCAAGTTTTAAACCATAAAGTACTGGTCAACATTTGGTCTAATATACTGATAACGAAATTGGTCTGCAAATTCTAAGTTGACAAGAACAATGACTACGGTAAAAATTGGCAGATGTCACCCATATTCAAACTTGACCTGTGCCCCTACCAAATAAGCTCATATAAAAAATATTGTTTAACTGTGGCTTGAGTCATCTTTCCAAAACCATCTGGGACAGACACGCACACACAGACAGACACCAGTGATTTCTATAGTCCCCTAAAAAACATGACCAAAAGGTCATGAGTTATAGTTACCAGTATGTCAACCCAACCCGCAGCCAAGACTATAGTGTTTATTATTTTTCTTCTGATCTGCCTCAATTCTTTCCTAGGTTTTTCTTCTCAGGTGGAGCTATAGTCATCACTCCGCACGTCAAGAACCATCTTCTTCTCCAGAACCATAAGACCAAATGTGTTCATATTTGGTGTGGATGTTCCCTAGGTGACTCGCATTCAGATTTGTTCACCAGGTCTAATAGTTGCGAAGCTAGGACCATAACTCTTCCCCACCATAGTAATTCTTAAAACGACTTCTTCTCAAGTCCCATTGGGCCAAATGGGTTCATATCTGGTATAAAGGGTCCTTTAAACGACACAAATTATACAAACTCTCTTCATTCATACCATAAAGGGTCCTTTAAACGACACACATTATACAAACTCTCTTCATTCATACCATAACAGGAATAATATGACAGTGAACGCTCTTCATTGTAGATTGTTCCATATTCTTTGACTTGAATACATATTTCCAAGTAAATATTTTATAAAGGCCCATATAAAAAGAAACTGTCCCTTTATTTCAGCCTGCATATGCTTGTGACAACGTTAAATCTGTATTGTTGTTATTGATCTCACTTTGGTATCTCAGACTAACTGATTTGTGTGGGTCAACACTCGCGGTGTTGTACCATAATTATGCATTATTGTAATGTGCAGTCGTAATTATTTGCCCGTTTAGTAGAACAAATATGATTAAACACCATTTCCATGGCAATTTTGCAGTAGATGGTTCCTGCTCAAACCAAAAACTGGCCCATTTAGGTTGGTAATGCTCTTAACTTCCGATTAAAATTTCACAATTTTAGCAACACAACCCAACAACGTATGGATGACGTCGGCATTTTCAACAGCGCCCAAAACATGTTAAATGATCACCCAGAAATCAATCACACCACATTCGAACATGTATCGGTTTCGGCTAAGCCGATCAGATGTTGATAATTAAATATTGCTTCGATGCACATGTAGGCCTACTGGTCGTTCTCAAATAGCTTACCCCACTGACTCCGCGTTGCTTAACATGCACTCAGGGTCAAAGAAAGACGGAAGTCACACCACGTCCACGTGGTAGGAATAAAGTGTCCATTCATTGATGATATACATGTTAATGTCAAGAGATACCATGTCTTGGCCAAACACGCTCTTTATCGTGCATATCTAGTAATTTGTAAATGGCCATCATTATCAAGTCTGATATGCCCAGACCAATCCTAAACTTGGTTTGACGCAAAATGGCGAGGAACACTGATATGGACACACTTGTATATCCGCCAATGCAAAATGGTTAATTTGTCTTTTTTTCTTTAAAAGCTATCGTTACTTTTTAAAAAGCCACCTTTTCGGGGGACACATGGTCGGCGACCTTTTATTATATCATTACAGGTTG